>BRZM01000099.1:1214299-1499915 GCA_033238685.1 Lates japonicus | reverse complement strand
TTGCGCTTGAGCTGATAGAATCATAATTAAAACAGCAACTATACAGCTCCATTACAATGCAGGGGTTGTGTTGATGCAGTCATAATGATGCTGCTAATCCCCGTTAAGGTTTTGTCTTCTTGTTTGTCCTCACACGAAGAATGGTCTGAGCACAAATCCAGCATTAATATATTCTATAACAGCATGCTCACAGAGACTCAGAGACACTTAAGAAATAATACGTTTACTCATGTTGGGCCATAGTTCTTCAGTTAGTTAAAGGATCTCCATATAAAAGGATGTCCTTATAAAATTTAATTACATCCTTGGGAAAATGGAACATACAATATAATGTCCTTGAATACCATGAAGAAGTAATCATCACTTTTTACCCCAATACATTAAGTCTTGAAGCTCTTTCACAGAACGTATGGGCAATTAATGGAGTTGGAGTGGGAAATGGAAAACATGTTATCTTGTTTTTCTTGAAGAGGAAGAAGACATTGTTAATGTTCAATATGTTGTACTTGACATTCAGAGAATTAAACAACACGGTGCTCCTCTCAGGCCAATCATTATAGTTCTGGAAATGTCAAAAGAAACACATCATTCTGAAAACAATATAGTATTTTTGTACTTTTTGTAACAAAGGTTACAGTGTGATTCACAGAGGGAAATAAATGAAAAACAAGAAAAGCAAAAAGAACTTAAAGCAACACATTGACATTTTGGATAAATACACTTCTTTGTTTTCTTACTGTCATATGAGAAGATTGACACCAACTTTCATGTCTGAACAGTAAATATGAAGCTACAACAAGCAGCTGATTAGCTCAGCTTAGCACAAAGACTGTTGTGTTTGCACTTTTTGCATTTTGTATGGCTTGAAGAGGCAAAATATAATGTTTTCATGTGCTGGAAACAATTATTGTTGCTTTTGGACAGAGCTAGGCTAGCTGTTTCCACCTGTTTACAGTCTTTGTGCTAAGCTAAGCTAAGCTAACTAGCTACTTACTGCACAGACATTAGAGTAGTATCAGACTTTTCTTTCATCTAACTCTTGGCAAGAGAGAGAATCAAGAAAGTGTCTATTGCTTAAAGGATGGTGAAAGAAAATAAATTAGTAATAAAAAAAATAATAATTAAAAAAAAGAAAGAGACAATTAAGGTAAAATTAAATTAGGATTGGTTTTAAGCCAGGGACAAAAACAAAACCTTTGCCTCAAGATCTTGAGCTATGGCATAAAAAGATCAAAACATTGAATTGTGCAGTCACGAAGAGCCTTGAAGGTCATCAGTGACCTCTTCAAATCAGTTCATCAAGTGTGATAAATCAAGTTTTATTAAAATCCAATCAGACATGTCAGAGATATTGCATGTGATGGATAGACTTAAAGACTGGGCCTGGTCCTAGAGTCAACATATACACAGACTATACCAACATGTTACCATAGACCTGAGCAGAAGGTTGAAAAAGTGCACGATAATTAGACAGATTTGGTATTACATAAAAGGAATAAATGCTGAATTACTGATATGATTAGTAAACAACTCGTCTCCATGTCCTCACACTTTCCACGCTTCCTTTTATCATCATCCCTCCAAAGATATTTGTGTGAATTAATGAATGTGTGAATGAATCTAACACTATTGTAGTCATTGCTTTTGTATGAATATTTCACACAGATGATTACTTCTTCTCTTGACATGGTTTATAGTTGTAACTCAGACAGTGATCGTCAGTGACGAATCTGGGGCTCTTAAGTAATCCTACATAAAATATCACGTCCGGGAGACCCCAGTTACAGCACAGCAAGTTTATAAAAATAAAATTTCACATTAAATAGTAAGCAGTTGTCTTTGTCTCAGATAATTACCCCTGTTTGACCATCATCATACTTCTGGTACAAAAAAAAAATAGAGCTCAGGATCAGACATCTCTTGGAAAATGACACTTTAAAAGTAGTTTTCCTCAGTATTAAAGCACTCTTTGGATGATAATGACATTTTGATTACAGTTCTGCTCTACCCACCAGATTATCAGTAGACAAATGTTACACTCAAATCAAGTAACTAAAAAAAATAATTTCATGGTTCCTTTAGTACAAAAAGTGATTAAATAAGTCATTAATTTGAAGAATTTGGCAACCCAGGGGCTGAGCTCATGAGAGGAGTAATAATCTTTCTGCTGTTTAATTTTCTACCACAGAAGCAGAATCATCAGGCTGCAAGCTGCTGTTAGTCTGACTGCTTTAGACGCTTTATATTTGTCCCTTCATAAAGCAGTTTCTGCCATCTGTTCTCCCACTAATGCATCTGAAAATCAACGAGTTGTACAGCAGAGTTTTACACCATTAATTTCTCATGTATGTGTTGACAGGTTGAGTTGAGAAATGTTAAACCCGAAGTCTTTAGGGCAACTTTCAAGTCAATTAATCAAAGCTTGTGCAGTTGGTTTGTGAATGCACTAACATGCAAATACAGCTGCTTTCTTTCTGGACTGGTTCAACCTGCTTGGTGCAATAGGGCAAATATAAGCAGGAGGCTTCAACTGTCCCACCATTCCTCCATTTTCTGTGCGTCGTGTAGGTATGTAATAGTTATTATTAATTAGTTTGATTAACCAGACATTGAATATACACCATGTAAGTGCAACATAAACTGAAATAATAGCAACCCAGATGACTTTAGCTGGGAATTACTGGTGATTTAATAGACATAAAGGTCTGTTTACAGGTCTTGTTCTTGCATATAGGCTATATGCAATAACATATAGGATATATCCTATATGATAGGATAAAATTTGATAAACAGTCTCAAGTGATGTCACTTGAGTCAGCGTTGTTGTGGTACCCTCCTGGGAGGGTAGGTGTGCAGCACGATAAAAGGTTGTTTCCTCCCCAGTCCTAAAACCAAAATAGGGCTGAAGACTAAGTTTGAAAATGCCTGCACCTCAGGCTAGTAGCTTGAGGCTACATTAGCTGCTAGCAGCATAACACAGTGGGTAACTGGGGGTACTGCAGGCGCCATGTTTTTGTCAATATTGAAGAAGAATGCCGGGAATAAAAAGAGTTATTATCACTGGTTCTTCTGCATTATTTAAAAAATGGTGGTGATAGGGCGAACAGGGTGATAAAGGATTTTCACCCTTGACCTTTAGTGGAGCAGGTTTAGCCCACGGACTAATTAGTACACGGTGAAGCTGGAGCCTTGAGGCCCACTTTGCTGGGTGGTCATCCAATCTTGCTTCTTATTATTGTATCTTACTTGACAGATGCAGATTTGTATTGCAGTCTACAGGGACCCCTTATATTACATAAAATGGATGTAAACCACCTTTTCAGAATATATAAGTGCATACCTCGGGGCTCTGTACATACATGTTCTGCCCTTGGGCGACCACGGTATATAACTCAGATAGCTCAGCCCAGCTCAGAGTGAAGGAGTGAGGAGAGAAATGAGCCATCAATGTCAGTCATAGCGCTCATCTGACTGTGTGTGGCCATGACAGACTACAAAACACACCAACAGACACAAGTTTCTTCTTCTTCTTCTTCTTCTTCTTAGTACCTGATGCATGCTGATTCTCCTGGGATGGAGCAGCAATCTGACTTTTAAAACAGCTGCCCCACCCTGCAGGCAAACAACGCTGCACACAGACCCCGCCAAGTAAACCGTTTTAAGGAGAGCAAATCAATCAGAGCGGACAACAAAGAGGGTGCTCAATCTGTCCTTTCCCTCAACTCACTGAACTCCACTTGTATTTTCTATCAAGTGTTTACTGATGCACGAGGGAAGAAAAACAAATAAAGTGGAAAGATAAGGATGCACGAGCGCGTATAGGTAATATGAAGTAAGAGAGTAAATATTCAAATGATATTATATTGTATAGGCTGTTTTTATTGCCTCTATGCCATGTGAGGTGGTGATCACACGCGCACACACACACACGCGCACGCGCACACACGCATATGCACACTCAAGGTTTAAAAACAGCAGCCGCGCAGCTGAGTCGCATCACGCAACTTGTTGCTCGTGCCTCAGCATCTCCTCGTCTCTTCGGTGACATCAGAGACGGAGCAGGTGTAACCTTCAGCTGGAAGTCGCAAAGATTATCAGTTTGTATCCTGCAAACAGAACGAGAAAAAAAAGACAGTAGTGTTAAAATGAGAGCTGTGTGTGTTTGGTTATCTTTGGTCCTGTGGATGGGCAGCTCTGACAGGGCAGCAGCAGCAGCAGCAGGTGCGGGACAGAGACTCAACGACTCCTCACTTCTGGGAGAGGGGATATTTTCCTACAAGGAGAATTTACTGAATGTTTCGGGACAGCTGGATAACCGGACTTCAGGCTTTTTCCTCCTGGACTTTGACGAGGGGATGCTGGAGGACTGGCGCTCTCTGGCCAGTAAGAAGCGGCGTGGCGCTGAATCGCAGCAGGGGAGCGTGAAGGCGCTGCTGGTGGCCGCCTACTCTCTGATCATCGTGGTCTCTCTGTTCGGGAACACCCTGGTGTGCCATGTGGTGGTGAAAAACAAGCGCACCCAGTCTGCAACCAGCCTCTTCATTATGAACCTCGCTGTGGCTGACATCTTCATCACTGTGCTCAACACACCCTTCACCCTGGTAAGACCACCTCTCATCCTTGGATCTTGGTGGACCATTGTCGCGTGTGCATGGTGTGAGCGCGCGTGATTTTATGGAGTTAAAGCGCAATCCAGAAACTTTGAAGAAACAAAGTGTTCAAACTTTCATTGGCCAACTTGTTCGTGGTTAAAGTAGGCTGTTAAATATTTAAATGAGCCCAACTGTCTCTAATGTCCTCTGAAGTCATGGAGATTAGACTGTTTGTGTGTGTGTGTGTGTGTGTGTGTGTGTGTGTGTGTGTGAAACAAAAAGTATAAAAGCATATTCCCATTTCCGATTAAATATGAATTTAATTAAATTTGATCATTTGCGTTTAATTAAGTGCGGTGGTGGTGATAAAACTGTCATCACATGTCTGACCATTAAAAAAGAAAACATTTTGATGGATTGATAGGTGAACATGACATGAACTCTCTCTCTCTCTGTGTGTGTGTGTGTGTGTTCCCTCAGGTCCGCTTCGTGAACAGCACCTGGGTGTTTGGGAGGACAATGTGCCATATCAGCCGCTTTGTACAGTACTGCTCCCTGCACGTGTCAACTCTCACGCTGACCGCCATCGCGCTGGACCGACGACAGGTTTGTCATCATCAGAGGAAGAAGCAGTGATGCTCCTCTGTCCTTGGAGAGGATCATGGTTTTATAGTGTGATACTACTTGTTATGTTCCCAGCAAGTTAAGCATGAAGGGTGGTTTTAGTCTTTCTTTCTTTTTTTCTTTTAAAAAAAAAAAAAAAAAAAAAAGCTTGACATGAACTTCCATTTGGCTGTTCATATTACTGGGAGAGAAGAAGCTTCTCATTTTACATAGTTATCCAGGGATGGTCCAAGCATGGTTATCCTTCATTTGTAGAGACTGAATTGGCAAATTAAAATGCAATAAAAGTTGAGAGGCTATCCTATTATGTAATTCAAACAGTTCCAGTATTGCATACTGATACCACATATATGATATACTGAGTCAATATATTGATACCACATGAGAAAAATTACCATAAATTCAATATTGTTATGATTGGCAGCTGGAGCCCAAATGCAGAAACTGGCTTTGGAGTGAGATGAATGAAGATGATTTATTGAAATGGTAGCCAGGAGTGGAGGTGGAATGAGAGTAAAGAGGGAGGGCACAGGGCAAGGGGGTGGTGAGGAGCGGCAGGACCAACTGGGAAGGGTGGATGAATGAGGGAGATTAGTGTGGGAAGGCAGGAGTTGGGAGGTAGTAGCGGGTTGGAGAGCAAGCAAGCAAACAAGCAGGAAGGAAGGCAAACAGGCAGGCACGCCCATGCCACACATGCACATGTTGGAGCTGTATACTCAGGTAAATGTGAGGGAACCGACAAGTTTATAACATCATAAAATAACCTGAATAAAGTAAGCAAAAGAGTATGACTTCCTCACTGAGGCCAGAGGGATGCAATATTTGGAGAGAGAGAAAAAAAAATCAATCTACATTCAATCTGTAGTGGGCGTTTGTCCATATCCTCCTCTCTCCCAGTCTGATGAATCTGTTGAATAGCAACAAAAGACATGTTAGACATGGGGTGACCAGCTCCCTGAAAATGTCAGGCTAGAGGGGAATTCAAATCTTGTCTTCTGATGGCACTGAGATGTTAAAGAGTGTGTTTGACTTTGCTCATATCTTACATACAGGCTGTATGGGAGGGAAATTTTCTGAACTGTATGAGGTATGCTGTCATGCACCGAAGTGTATGATTTAACGGTCATTGAGGGGTAGATAACATTATAGATATAATGGTCTTCTCACAAGCAGCGCAGGGACAACACGGGGGGAAAAAAGCATCACATAATGCAAATGAACATAGGAGAGGAGAGAAAGTGAGGAAGGTCAGAGAAAAATATATATACACAATGCAAAGTAGTGTAGAGAGTCCAAGTGATGAAAACTGCAGCAAATGAAACAAAGATAAAGTTCTTGTTGTCTCAGGAGATGACAGGTAGGTATAGAGTATATTTATCGCCTGTGAAATAAATGCAAATCTGAGCCGGTTCCTCCTCATTTCCATAAACATGTGGAGGAACAAGGTGGTTTGGATTTACCAAAATGAGCAACTAAAAGTGCACCACAATGTTGACCAGTTCATTCCTGTTGTGTGTGGTTTTATTTCTGAGTCAAAAAGCAATAATAATGAATTGATAACCATTTTTAAAGCCATTACTTGCAGCTCAAAAAGAAAGTGGCCACATCCATTCAAATATGGCCAGATAGCAGACAGTTGTCTGCCCCCTAATTTGATTGCTGATCGACATCTGTGAAGACATTGTCACAAGTCTGGGGAATGGAAATCTTTTGAACTGCTTTGTTGTATCATTATTGTTTTATAGAGGTACAGGTGAAAGGAGTATTTTTTTTCAGTGTTTTTTTCAAGTATTTGAAAGTAAAAAAGAAATCTTGAGCCAGACATACTTTTCCCATTTTGCTGCTCTTAACACAGCTGCAGTTGTAGAAACACAACAAGCTAAAGCATTGTTACTTAAAGTGGTTTTATCTGAGGACACTGTGCAGGTTATAATCTTGGTTTATCGCTGTGTCTGAAATTGCTCCTTTGTTTACCGACTTCACCCTACATGTACCAGAACAATGTAGAGTTCACATAGTCATGGTGAAAGCTCAGATGCAAAACAAATCTATTATCACCACCAAACACACCCCACATGATAAGCCTTCGTATGGGACTCTACAAAGAGTAGTAAATGGGGATTTCAGACTCTCATGAATCATCATTTTGTCTCACTGCTGCAGGTGTAGTGTTGCATAACAGTGATTTATGACAGCATTGCATTGTCGGAAGTAGTAGTAGTAGTTCATTCGTGACTTTGGAAACATCTATTGACAAGGCAAAGAAGGTGTTCTGGAGCTCTCAGTCGTTTTACAAGAGCTTCATTAGCAGATTGAGTTTGCTTATTTTTCATGGAGTTGCATTTTTAGGCACTTCTGGTCCATGTTGGTCACATTTTTAGTCCCACGTTGATCATCTCAGCAGACACTTGACTTTCCTCCCACACATGACAATTGACTGATAATATTTTTGCACTACTCAGCACCTCCACAGCCTCACACATCCATGCATTTTAGCATACAATTCTTAATAAATGTATGGTATTTTTGCATTATTCTTTAGGTGATAATCTGATACCTAAAATTATATGTCTGTCATTTAAAGCTGGTTACTATTTTATATGTGATATTTTTTATGTTTTTTTTAATGTTTATTTGTCATTAAATGACAATAACATCCTTGGTAAAACAAAATGTTTTTCTCAAAACAGTTTTATTCTTTAAGGAAATAATAATAATTAAGCTTCTGCTGTAAAGTTAAGTTGGTCATGAAACCTAACTGCTGACTCCTGGTATGCAGCGTGAACTGTACACTAATCTCTATAGTATACTGTTTTTGTTGTTAGTATAAATGAATTCACTGTTTTACATGAACAGAAATGGTAAAACTAAAAGCGCACTGTCAATAAAAGAAATGGAGACAGCTAAATATTTTTTATTTTCCAGTGTAAACAATCCACACATTGAAAACCTGCTCAGAATCACTGTGTTATGGATTCAGGACTTCCTGCCAGCGCTGTCCATGGTGCTGAATCTGAATGGAGAGACTCTGTTGAGAAGATTGATTGAATGTAAATGTTATTAAATTTTCAAGCATGTGAGTGTACCTCTGAATGTAACTGTAGTCAACACCAGGCAGAACAGGTTACATGTAATCTTAGCTTAAAGAGTTCTGGCTTACATTTGCTGTTGGTCTGTGAATTTTGGCCTTGAAAAGCTTTGGATGCCATTGTGGCCACAACCACAGACAAAACTTCAGTGGCAGTGAAATCACAAAGACGGCCTTAAAAAGATTTTTCAACAGTCCAACAGATGTCCCTCCTCTGCTGTATTTTGCTGTGTTCTTTACAGACCCCCAAAGACATCATAAAATTCACTTTGCTAATACCCTACTCTAATTTTCTTCCATAATGGATACATAGTTACCTAACATTATATGCAAAGCATGGGGCTGATGATCATGTGAAGGATGAGAGGATTCATTTGAAAGAAAGGGCTGTAGATGCCCGTCTTCATTTAGACTGCTAATGGACCAAAGTCCAAAAAGCTAAGTGACACATTCACATTCCCCAGTTAATGGAGACATTTGAATGGTTTGTTGTGCAAGTATGTGGGGAAAGATGTTCTCTGATGTACCTGTGTGAAACGAACAGATGGTCTTTGAAGCAGAACGGATGCAAATCACACACTGCCGTCCCCGTGTTTTGGCGATTCTCAGTAGCTTCTCACATACAAGTACATCAAACTGTTTGTCACTCAAGTCGCAGGTGTACTGCCAACCCTCTTAATTATCCCTCCACAATCTAAATGCACAGAGCACCAACCTTGGGTTAAACTCTTAATGTCAAATCTGATGACTAATGTGACCTCTGCTGCCGACAGAAATGAACTTGAATCATGACTACACGTGTCGTCGCCAATGACGCCAGGGAAAATCCATATATCTGAGCCTTAAAACCACTATAAAATTAACGTTAATGAAATAAGTTACACTTATTTGTGAATAAATGTATCCCTTTTAATTAAGTGTATCTGCATGAATTTATAATGTCTAATTCTCAGTTCCCCCCTGTGGCAGTGATTGCAGTGTTTAATTTATTTGCTTATTAATCCTTAAATCCCGTTTGTGGCAACAGATTAATCTCTTCTTTTTAACAAGAGGGTTAGCATGGTTATCTATCTGAGATGCTATAATTCTGGACTGTCTAATTAATCAAATCGTTATCTGAGACAAAGAGAGATAATCAACATATGTGAATTATTCTAACCATGGGCTTAATTCATAAGACAGTTGGATCTGGTGTTGCACAGTTGTCAGTGTAGAGGGATATATTGATTGTGGATCCTATATTCTCCTCTTCAGGTTGAAAAGGACAATCAGAATGTGATGCATTTAAACCTGAATGGCAAATACTTATTTGTAGACAACAGAAGGCTTTTATTTCTTCAAGATCTTCCACCAAGAATCACTCTTTTTTATGGTGGAACTTCTCTTTAATGTATCCACTTATTACTTTGATATAGTCCCATAATCAGAGAACATGGTGTCATAAAGCATTTAAAGATGTTTGCCCTTGCTGTAAGCACACTCCCTATTCATATTGACCGTTAAAAGATTCCTTCCTAATGCACTTTCATTGGTAGCGATGAGGGGACAAAAAACATTCCATTCTGTCAGGCTAAACTGCTTCATTAGCTCAGCAGCAGCAAAAAACCTGGAGTGCTCAAATGGAAAGTATTGACAAAATACTTGGAAAAGAAAACATGAAATGCAAACTCGCCATCTTACCCACAGTGAGGTAACAAGGACACGTTGGACATCTTTAAAGGAATATTCCATCATGACATTCTTATAGATCTCAAGGCAGGCGTTCTTGTTCGTGTTGAGGGAAGTACCACTTAATACATCAATGAACCAATAATAAAACACTGAAAGAGGCCATTCTGCATAGTGTGTATGTTTATTTTAAATGAAGGACTCTTACTTTTAATGGACTTTTTTATATAATGGCATTGGTACTTTAATTTAAGAACACTTCTTCCACCACTGCTTTACTATTTCTACTACTTACATGCCACATGTCTACATATACCCACATAAGGCAGGCTTCGTGGTGTATAATATGAATGTGGTTGGAAACTGGATGAGAAAAACAGCAGTCTTATTAAGATGGAGCAGTTTAGTTAACAGGCTTTTTTTGTGAACAGGTTGTCTGGGTGTCTGCTGTAGAGGTTCTTTTTTTTTTTTTTTTCACCTCTGAATGTCAGTAAATTCACAGTAAACAAACATACAGTATAAAGACCTTCCTCTTTTGACAGCTCCTCATGTTGCGCACAGGCAGCACAGACAAAAATGGCAAGAGCTTGATAAACAGTATAAGAAACTATCTATGTTTACTGCTGAAGCTTTGCCTGTAAAATGCTCTCATTAAGTAACATGGCTTACTGTTAACACTCTGCTTCACAAATTCCTCGGGCGCTATTTGGTCTGTAATTGGATACGAGTCATGTCAGCATCTGTAGTGGTTCACAAACAAGAAGCGGAGCCAATGTTCAAACCCCAGATGAATACACAAATGTGGACGGATTATGTTTTTTTTTTTTTTTTTTTTGGGTGTGTGTGTGTTGCACTGGCTTTGATCTGTGTGTGGTGATTTTTTTTTTCCCCAGGTGATTTTACATCCTCTGAGGCCCCGCATGTCTCCGGCTCAGGGCAGCGTTTGGGTCGCTGTTATCTGGATAATGGCCAGCTGCTTCTCCCTCCCACATGCAATCTACCAAAAACTCCTGACTTTTACATACAGGTAAAATACAAAATTCTCACACATTTCAGTAAGGAGAGATCTATTGGAAGTGTTTGATAATATTTATTGAGGTTTAGCAACAGCAGAAAACTTTGGTGACTCGATGATATGATATGAAACATCTTTGGAGTCTAGCTGTTGGTGGTGGAGTAAAGCCAGGAGGTGGATGATGAAAACTCTCTTTGGGGTCACTGCGGTAACTCAGATAATTGGTTGCTTGGTTGTAGAGGTCTGAAACCCAGAATGACAAGATCGCAATGAGTGCTTGAGTAATGCAGAAGGTAACATTGACCAGAGCTGATTATGTCAGAATTTATGAATGGAGAGACTTGCGGGGAAATGTGGGGAAGCAGATGTTGCAGTGAGGATTAAAGGAGGAGGAAAATTAACCATTTGAGTCAGTTATCAAACAGAAACTCAAAACATCTGCTGTTTTTAGTTGTGACTAAACTTTTCAATGGTTATGTTCAGTCACTCATAGTACATGGTTAAGGTTAGAGAAAGATCATGGTCTGTTTTCCTGCAGAAAAGGTATGCAGGAGTCAGGATGTAAACTCTGGGCTCTGGGCAGTTTTACTAAGTCACTTTAGACTCTGGGGCATTTGGGGCAGACAAAACAATTACCCAAGAAAACAATCAAGAAAACAGCATAACTGACAATTTAAATAACTGTTAGATGCATCCCTTCATCTTCCTGTCTTCTTACCTTCCTTACTTTCTCACTCCATCCACTAATCCTGCCTTCTAACCAGTAAGGAGAAGGAGCGCAGCCTGTGTGTCCCAGACTTCCCAGAACCATCAGACGTCTACTGGCAGTACATTGACCTCCTGACCTTCATTTTACTTTACATGCTGCCACTCCTCATCATCACTGCGTCCTACACCACAGTGGCCTGTCGGCTGTGGCGCCACAACGCAATCGGCGACACCACAACGGCTCAGCACGCCACCCAGAGGAGGAAGCGCCGGCGGACACTGGCCATGCTGCTCCTGGTGGTCGGGGCGTTCGCAGTCTGCTGGTTCCCCCTCAACTGCTACGTGGTGCTGCTGTCCAGCCAGGCCATCCACTCCTCCAACGCCCTCTACTTCTGCTTTCACTGGCTGGCTATGAGCTCCACCTGCTACAACCCGTTCATCTACTGCTGTCTGAATCCCACCTTCCGCCAGGAGCTCCGGCTCCTCTTCGACACGTGCAGGAGGAGGCGGAGGGCGGCGGTCGGGCTGGAGCCGGAGCTCCGCCCCGCGGCCACCTGCGCTCCCTGCCACAGGACTGCCTGGCCCGACAACCACGAGCCTGTGAGGCCTAAGCACGATTTGCCACGCCCGGGCCACGCCCCTTCAGAGCAGAGTCACGCTTCGTCCAATCAGTCCCACAACCTGAAGGATACACATGTGCTGTTCACTGCCAGGCAGGCCCTCACAGGCAGAACTGACATCCTCTCAGTGGAGCCCATTGTGGCTGTGAGCTGACTGGAAAAACTATATTTGCTGCACTTTAGTGGGGCAGGCATCAGTGTTTTAGAGTTTTAAGCCTACTTCAGGATTTCATCATGCTCCAAAGAGGACAGGAAATCTGAAAATCTCAGTGATGTACGACCGGGCCTACACAGGATTTTAGCAGTGGCAGGGGAGAGGAGATGATTTTTGTGATGGCTTTAAATTAGAAACTGCAATCATAAACCTCTCTGTGGGTTTATCAAGCTTCTGCTCTTTCCACGCTACTTTTCTTCTTTTTCGGTGTGTTATTTGTTAAAAATTAACTGACAAAACAATCTCACCACAAGGTCCATTTAACGGCTGCTCTGGAGCTTTCGATCGCACCACGTGATCTTCCCTCATCAGGAACTGTAGATGTTTCAATTTCCTTATTTTCCAGCACTTTAAGGACTCCTCCATGTTAGCTTTACAGTTTCTTGGTTGGTTGACCAAACACTCACACAACCACCGAGGTCCATTTAGTGGTAGTAGTTCTGGAGCTTTTGTCTTAATGCTGTTGCACCAATGACAGGATGTAAGGTATTGTAATACTATCTTAGATCTTGTAAGATTATGTAAGATATACAGATAAGCAATGTGCTTATGTAATGGTCGCATTGCAGAGGATGAAATGTGGTGGAAACTTGGGTCATTTATTGTGAAGTCATTATAGTCAAAATTCCTTTGACTGCAGTCTCTTAGTACTATAAAACCCAACATTTCATCAGGCTACACAACAGAATCTGAGGTAAATTCTTTGTCCAAAAATATCATGTGAAATATCAGGCTTTGATTCTGATGTCCTAATATAACTGTCTGTGTCTTTTTTCCTTCAATACCCTTCACTGTCCTGCATGACTGTCGGTATGGCAACAAAGTCCTTTCATCCCTGAGAATTTCTTTGCCTCTACAATTTCCATTTACCGCTCTGCTTACAAGAGCAGAATCAGAATGAAATCAAGTTCACATTGATCCACAGGCCACTTCAAATCTGTCCTGCTGTGCATGCTTTTCTTTATTCTTTTCCTCTTTGACTAACTGTCGGCCATCCAGAGGGTTTATAGAGTGTGCAGAGAATAATCTCGCAATGTAAAGGAAAGTGATAAAAAAAAAAAAATCCCAGATCTGTCCCTTTAACTGCATCTGCACCAAAATTTAATGGGTTCTTCCCTGGCTCATACCTCAACCCTCCACTAAGTTTGGTGCAAATCGTTTCAGTGCATTTTGCGTAATCCTGCTGACAAACTCCAATTTAGGCGGCTCATCTTCCTCATCTCACTTCTCTGTGCCATGGACTGTATTGTCTCTGCTCCAGATGCTTTACACTGTACAATTTTAGGCTGTCTGAGCTGAAAGTTGACAGCTATGGAAGAAACATGGTGGTCTTAGATTGCACTGTGAGACACGTCCAGCACAACAGTTAACACAGTTTCTAGCAGCCTTTCCAGTTCTTACAGAAGGCCACAGGAACACTCACTTCCCATTAAATTCAATCCTGATTTAGTGAGACCAGTCTATTCAGTTACTCAGCCTCCAGTAGCTGTTGTTTAATGATGTCCTACATGATATAGTGCCTCATACCAAAATACCACATATGCAGTCTGTGATAATCATGACACTGGTTCATTCTGTGAACTCCAGATCACTCAATTGTTTTTCATAGAAATTCACTTGCTGTAGCAGGCTGACCTCTTATGTTTGCATGATGTCAGAGAAAGCGCTTTGATTGATTCTGCACCATCTCATCTCCAACGAACCTAATGTGACTGCTGCTGCGACCCCCGCCTACAAAACCAACCAATCATAACACAGCACGTAATGATGCAGAATACACTGGGCAGTGAAAATAAGTTTTGTAAGTGCTAGTTTTGAACACAACTTACACAAATAAACGAAAATATTTATGGTGAATTGAAAGAGAAGTCAGTGGAGCGCTGACAAAGAGGAAACCCTCGTGGATCCGTAACAGCTTGTTTATTGTTTTGTTGTACTCCAACTCTGCTCTTATCTCCACTCTCATACACTTGCAAATCCAGACTCATCAGACCAGGCCTCAGCTGTCCTGGTTTGGTGAGCCTTTTCATATTGCCCATATATCCAAATAATTGTACACCTGGACAAGCCATTTGATTGGCTGCAGAACAACCTGTTATGCTACTTTGGATGTACATGCCAACAAGTCCATAACTCTCCACAACCTGTGTTTTCTAAAAGTCTTTGTAAAGAATGGAAAGCAACAGTCTCTAAAACTTCCATTCACAGGGAAAAGAGAGAGAGAAAAACTGAGCAAAAAGTAAAGACGACTGACCATGAAGAAATTGAAAAGGAAAAAACAAAATTCTCCTTTTGAAAGGCTGAAAAAAAAAAAAAGTTCAAGGCCCATATATACTGCACCATCACATTACAGGTCTGAGAAACAAGAAGTCTGATGGTGTTCAACCCTGTGGTGAAAGGTAAATGTGCTGCAGATGGCTTTCAGAACATGGGGGGTAAAAGGGAACTAAAGCACAGAGCTGAGGAGAGGCCAGTATTTTAAAAGAAATGGAGGAAAACCATATCAGCTGTTAATAAGTAACCTGCTTGTATCTCTGTGTTTTTACATGTATCCGTTTAGTATTTCATTGTAGCACAAGAACATTAGATGGAAAAGTGTTCATTAATTAAACACTGGACATAGGGTGCGTGACAACACTGATTTTGTGCAACGTCCTCATGACAGTCACAGTTGAAAATAACGAATTTTGTAGTTGAAAAATAAGTGTTATATATATTTCAAGCTTTGAAGGGATATTAATGTGCTCCGGTATTGTTACATGAAATGGAGTAGGAGACTTCAGGCTTTCTCTCAGGCTGCTTTTCACCATCAAGCCTCACATAACTTTTACACATTCATGCAGTAAAAAGCAAAAATGACAGTGAAATGTACAGAAAATATATTGCTGTGCGTGTTCCATGTTTCTCGTTAGCAAAACAGATTTTATGTCTAAGAGAGTGAAAACAGTAAAATGTACGTACATGTGCACAAGTAATTTTGTATTATTGAATTTTGAATCAGTTGCTTTAGTTTTGGTTCATTTGTTGCCTCATGGGCAACACAGGAAGTGATCCATATGCCAAAATAAAAGCTTTCCAACTTTTTGTTTTCTGTTAATGCAATTTTATCTCCAAGAGGTATAAGTGTGTTTATCTGTGCTCGTCTTAGTCTTAAAATGTTTGTTCTTTGTAATATTTTGCTGTCCTTTGTGATTGTTTACCGCCATTATCTTCTACAAGATGAAATATATGAAATAAAAACAACTAAACTAAACTTTTTTTTTTCTTTTTTGGGGAACAATCTAAGGCACTGATAGAACAATAACAACTGCTTTGATTCCTAACATATAGAAAAAAAATGGTTCAGCATTTCAAATACACCTTCAAAAGGAAGACAATCATTACACAAGCAAAACTTTTCTCTTGAAGGATTTAATTTGGTCCACCAGCTATGAGCCTGAATGACAGCTCCAGGAAAAAAAAAAACAAACAAAAAAAGAAAACCCCCCCAAAAAAACAAGCAGGTGACCCATGGGACCAACAGGCAGCAGACTATCTGTTTGGCTGCTTGGAGAGAACACTCTGATCTGATGGATTGAAGCAGCACAGTTTGGTTTGAGCCAGAGTGATGATTAGGAGCACACACAGCACTCAATAGTTTGTTTGAAAATGACTCATACAGGCATACTACTCCACAAACGCATGGAGTAAGGCCTATTTATTGTAAAATAAAGGCTACAAATAATCACAAGATGTCAGGAAAATATAAATATCTTTTTAAGCTTTTGAATACTGCTGTGTTCCTGGTGCTCTGTTTGTCCCCCTTCTGTCTTCTCTGTATCTCCGCCCAGGTGATACCTGATCAGTAATCAGTGAGCTACACCTGGCTGTGACTGAAGTGCTTAAAAGCTCCAGCATCAGAATAGAGAGGCTTCTAGTGAGGGGACTGCTGGTTTTGCTGCCTCTCAGCCTGAGGCTTTATTTAATTTTGTTGCTGTTGCCTTTTGACTTTGTGTCTTATGTCGTCATTGGTTGTTTAGTATGTGTATCATCACAAACAACCTGGAAGGTAGCCACGGGGATTTACATTCTGGTGCCAAAGTTAAAGCTAAAGTTCAGTTTGTGTGATAGAGGCAGAGAAGGTAAGGTAAGGTAAGGTGGTGGTGGTGGTGGTGGTGGTGGTGGTGGGGGACCCATAATATTTTCTCTGTGCAGAATAATTCAGTGTGAATTCTTCTGTGTTTGGGCTGTGTGAGCTGGAGAGGTGTCCTGACTACCTTGACTGTTGCAAACACTGACGGGCTGCTTGTGATAATTTTGAATTATTCAGCAGAAAGTAGAAATGCTAGTGGTATGAGTTAGCAGTGAGGTCTGAATAGTCTTAAAGTGAGAGTTTCTGAGAAAGAGTATTTGGCCTTCTGTATTCAGGTGAGCAAAGAGATTCATTATCTGTCATTCAAAGGAACTCTACATTTCAGACCAGCAACAGCTTTATACAGTATATAAGATATATTTCTGTCTTTAGATTGTTTCCATCCATCACTACTCTCTGCCTATTTAACCTCATTCTGTGAAAACTGAATGCTTAGGCTTGACTATATATTTCAGATATCTATTTGAAATTGTTGAGAGTGAGGACAGCATCAAGCAGGTTAAAGAACGGCTGAGTGAACTTCTCTCATATCTTGTAGAGCCATTTTCACAGCAGGACCTCCTTCTGGCTGCAATTGTAGCTCTCAATCACAGCAAACCAAAGACAGTAAACACAGTCTCTTTGGCTATTAGCTGTGTAGTGAGACACAGCAAACATTCCCATCATCGCTCCGTATTACAAAGTGAAAAGTGTTTTCCACCTGGTGGTATCGACAGGTGAAATCAGGTATTAAACTTTAGATCTACACCTGAGGCTCCTGCCAAACCCCATGATGCACAAGTATAATCCCACTTTTTTCATGTAGGGGACAAACAGGAAGATGTTTTAGTTATTAGGACACTTTGTTCCTCCTAGAGTCTAACAGATCTCAATGTAAAAGGGACGGGTGGAGACTATGCTCAGTATCCTTGGGGTCCTTGGCCTAATCTGTCCTGTTGAATGATGCATGCAGTTCTCCGGCGTCCTGTTTGGTCAAGATAAAAGACAAATCTCACAGACACAGTCAGCCAGCAGTTTGCAGCAGTTTAACTATGGGGAATAAGGCAACTTAAATGGGAGATTTTTATCCAGGCTAACAGCATTCGCTGTCACTGTGGGAATGACAATGTCAATCCACCACTTTGCTCCATGCTGCTCTTACAAAGCAGCTGCAGTTAAGTTCCTGGGACTCAAACAACCTGACAGTCTACTTCATGTGAGTCCTTGGGTAGAAGCAGAAATGTGCATCCTGCCAAATAGATGGTCTAAGAGCTTGTGTGTGTGGAGGTCATCCTGACCTGTGGTGTCAGAACAGTGCCATTTGCAGAGCATATAGCATTGTGTAGGTGGTGCATAACACAAGAGAGATGATGGGACAGAAATTGCGCTCTCAGCATGACTCAGCCTTCACTTGATTGTGCAAGCACCGACCTGCAGTACATTTGGCCATTATGAAAATGCCACCGCTAATCTTTCTAAGGATGGAAGAAATTGTGCAAAAATTACTCTGGAAACGTTGGTAGCATACTTATTTAACACATTTTCTGTATTTTACCATTTTTTCTTCCATTTTATTATATAATTTCCTCTGCACCTACTCTCCCTGTGTTATGATAGATATAAAGTTACCACACTTCATGAGTGCAGCTACTAGAACATGATCCCTCTCTGACTTTCTGTTTGTGAACATTGCCAGTTGAGTTCAAAGAGGCATTTGACCAACTGCCTGGGGATGTTGTGGTTTCTCTTACAGTTTCTAAGTTTTTTTTTTTTTTTTTTTTTTTAACAAATGCCGTCACCCATCAGGATCATCATCTTCAGTTTTTATACTCCTCTCCATTTTTCTAAAGGTTATTCTTGTAACTGAAGACGTGTTTGTCACAAATTACAAAGAACTGCCACTTTCTGTGAACAACAAATGTCCCTGACTTTTATATTAATATTTTACTCTGATTTTGTCTGTCTGACTCACATTAAGCTTTGAGTTTGCTGCTAAACACTCTATGAATTTAAAGTATGAATGCCTTTGCTTCTCATTCTGGCACTTCAGTCTGCCAGATCTTCTCTCCAGCTGTGATAGCTCTGCCAAGTGGACACAATGCAACACTTCTGGCTAACCTGAGTTTTTTTTCTGTTCTGTGTTACACTCACACTCACTTTTTCTTAGTTTGAATTACAGAGATTATGGCGTGGCTGTTTGACAAAGAAATGTTGTTAATATATGTGTTTGACGAGAGGCAAAAATGGTGATATTTCACATACCATTAAGATGATCATCGAATGTTCAACTTCTCCTATTTCCTGCCAAAATGCCCAATCTTGCAGTAAAAAAACCTGCTCAAAGTAAAGTATTGTTTTTTTATGGTTATGTTTAGGCAGTCAAATTCAAAATCATGAATTTAATACAAAAAGGTTAACAGAGACCAGAATTAAATTGTTGTTTTTTTCCTGCAATTTTAAAAAGCAATAAACAGAGAAGCATCACTTGTTGAAAACTGATTCTGCTAAATAACTGAGGCTTCCAGTGAAATCTTAGTCAGTTGCCTTTTGTTATGAGATACAGAAACACAATAATTCTGTGTTGGTGTAGGAGCATGAGTAGGAGGCAAGGTTAGATGGATTTCCACCTTTGGCTCATGGTCGGGGTTTAATGAAGATCAAAAATAACACAATGGAATAGAACCTGATAATGAAAGCTTCACACAGTAAGTGTATTGAGAAAATAGTTTATTAAGTATGTTATAAATACTTCATTACTAATAACCACTACAGATGTGTGTTTTCTTGTTGATTTAGTTTTCATTCACTGCACAGTTGGAGCTCCTCTGAAGTTTCAACACGTCCATCTGCTTCCTCGCTGCTCGTCTCTGCCTTTCATCATTATTGACTTGCCAGAAATACCTTGCTGACTGGCGCATTGCAGATCACTTTTGGAACTCATCAATATGTTAGCTGTTGGCAACATTTGCAGCTCGCAAAATCAAATTCATGATTTAATTTAATGTGTTTGTGCTGCTTTTTGTCTTCTTGTGGTGCTGCTGTTTTTTATTAACACTTCTTAATTTACCCTTTTTTTCATTTTGCCATAAAGTACAGTGACATTTAATTTTTTCCTTTTATTTTCTACCTTCATGCTGCTTATGTGAGCAGCCTGGCTCACCCAACTTATTCCTTTCTGTTTCTAGCTGAAGTCACAGTTACATAAAAGAAGCACGATGTGGGCGATGGACAATCTTCCCTCCTCAACTTGCTTGAACACAACTTTTTTTGTCTTTAGCCAGGCTGTGGCTAATAAGCTAAATGTTGCTTCATTTAAAACAGCAACATTTTTCTTGCTTTACCTCTTCTGCATCCACTGGTTGAGAATGTGGAGGTTAACAAGAGGTGGTTGATTTATTTAAACTTAATTTAAACCATTATTATCCAGTATTTCTCAGATTCTTTTCAAAGGAATATGATTTCAAAAAGGATTAAGTGGAGGCTATAGAAAGCAAATGATCAATACAAATGATTTGCAGTGGCTTAAAATAATCTGCCAAAGCTCTAAGTTTAGTTTTTATTTGAAATGAAGGAGACTTGTGGGAAATTTTTCTGTGTTATATTTCAGCTTTTGTCTCTGAAGTGTGGGGAATATATTTCAGACACACAATGCTCACTTCAGAGCGTTCAGTAAGTTTTCGACTGTTGTCATTGTGTCTTAGAGGAACATTATGTTATTCCATAAATATGCAAGAGAAAAGTGTTAAAATTATAATAATCAAATTGAATGTTACAAGTCAGGAGAGCAAGACGTTTGGACACAGCCCAAGAATACACTGCTTCATTGTTAATCAGCCATTAGCAAACACGATCCATGAAGAATACAATAGCTGCTTCTGCTCTGTTATTAAAGGCTCTGTGAAGACACGGGGCATGTAAAATAATTACTCCTCCGTTCATGGTTGTTGAGGTATTGACTGTGTGGAAAAGTGTGCTTTTGAAATGATTTTGTGTGTGTGGAGCTATTCAGTAGAAAGTAGAAATGCTGGTGGTGCTTTTCTTAGAAAAGTACCTGTTGTGCCAAAGTGTCAACATGACCATTAGTACTGTACTGTAGAGAACTCTCAGCTCTTTGCTATAATGACAAGGCAATCAATCATTAAGGAACAATTCATTATCAGCAGATTAAAGTTGTTTCTCAAACATGACATGATAATTAGTCTAAGCAGGAAAACGGCTCATTTTCAGGTCAAGTAAAGAGAAAAGTAAAAGGTCATTTCAAACCAACCTCAGACGGACATTTTCCCTGAGTAATCATCAAAAAAGCCTCAGACTGTCAAAATATCTGACTTTTTATGCTCTTTTACATTGTGTAAGTGACTCTGACTCAGATATAGACATTTCTGCCCAGCACCTCCAAAGCAATGAACTTTGCACTCCTTATAAATGATAATTGGTAAGTGTCAGAAATCTCATTTTACAATTTGGTGCCATTTAATAGTGACATTCTTTTTTCATGGAGCCCTTCATGCACTCTCCCACCCACTCAGTGTTCATGCTGTCTTGCGCTCACAGACCGTTTTCATCTAAAAAAAAAAAAGACACGGCATATTTGTTAAGATTTTATTCTCATGCTCCATCAGTTGGTGTGATTGTTGTGTACATGGAAAACACACATGACAGAAAGCACATTGTGTTACGACGAGAGCTGTCACGTCACCAAGCATTCCTGCATATTAACAGGGTTTTAATGTGTAGTTAATGTAGTAATTTTTTTTTGATTTGTTATTTTCAGTAGGTATAGAGCAGGGGTGAGAGTGCTGGGAGGACTATGTCCAACTCTTACCAGAGTCAAGGCCACAGAATTTGTTTGTGTGTCCAGACTGTTGAATGGAGAAACACCATTTCTCCTGAACAAAGACTTTCATAACGGTAACAATTTGCTTTAAAAAACAAAAAACATTTACATTAAAAAAAAAGAAGTAAAAATTCTGTCAGGCCTTTTGAAATATGTTTTAAAAACTTAAAAACTGGTCTGGTCTGGCCAGAGATGAGGAGTCCAGTTAAGGCAGTGCAATTCAGAAAAGCAGGAGACATTAAGCATTGATTCACTAAACTAAAATAAACTAAAATACTTTTAGCTTGTTGAAATGACGATGCTCTTTTGCCAAAGGATGATTCATATCCCAAATATTTACCAATTACTGAAGTCAGATTAAATTAATTATGGTGGAGCAAAGTTAAAATTTAGATCAACCATGAGATCACTGTCTCCTGCCACAACCACAATGAATATTTGAAGCTTTTCTTTGAATAATAATGACACTGGCCCTTCCTCCACAGAGGATCAAACCTTGGAATAGCCGATGTGGAGTCATGTTTCTGGACACTTGGCAGATGTTAGTTGGAGAAATATCTTCCACTGTGTTCATTAGCTAGTCACTAACTGCCTGTTTGGTTTGTGGCAGTATCCTACAGTGGGTTTTTACAGATTGAGGCTGAAAATGATGTTATGAGTGTGAATCAGAACAATGAAGTTGTAAGGGCAGCTGTAGATCATGTATCCATTCTTTACACAGATCTCCCTCTTTCTAGAATCCATTGAATAAAGCTTTTATTTATAAAATAGTTCAGCATATTAATTGCTCATTTCATTGCTCATACCTATGTTGCACATTGTCTTGGGTAACCTTGGCTACCAGAACTATGGACACTTTGAGAGCCATCGCAGATATATCCACTCCCTATTATTTCAGAACATTTCTGTACTTGAATAAACTGCAGACATTTTATGTTCATTCAGATCTATCACATGATGTCTCAGGGCCTCAGCTTTTTATTAATGGTATTGAATTTTTTTTTAGCAAGGAGCATCTTTGCTGTCTGTACACTCTAGATTAGATAGATTAGATTAGATTAGATTAGGTTAGATTAGAGAGATACTTTATTAATCACCAGCAGCATCAACAAACTTAAGATAAAAGGTCGAAGGCATGCAATAAATATTGGGAATAATAATAAAAACACTTCTAATAAAAAACACAGTGAAGAAACTTCAAGTCCAGTGCAGAGTCCAGTGCAAACAGAATGCCATATTTAAGGTGCGTGGTGTACAGTGTGTATGTATGTATGTAGTGTGTAGTCCGTCAGAGCAGTTGACATTAATGTTTTCCCCCCTTCGTGGAATTACAGAGCCGCATGGTGTGGGGAAGAAACGATCTCCTCAGTCTGTCCGTGGAGCAGGACAGTGACAGCAGCCTGTCCCTGAAGCTGCTCCTCTGGAGATGATGCTGTGCAGTGGATGTAGTGGATCGTCCATGATCGACAGGAGCCTGCTCAGCATCCGTCGCTCTGCCACAGATGTCAGGCTGTCAAGCTCCGTGCCCACAACAGAACCCGCCTTCCTCACCAGTTTGTCCAGACTATTCCAGCATGATATGATTCTTCACTTTTCAGTGGGAGATTGCTCATCAACTGGGACAGGATGCCCAAGAATCATTCTGTTTTATAACAAGGGCATCAACCGTTTTCTAAATCTACTGAGGATTAAAAAGGGGTCACTTTTTTGATTGAATATTTTCCTCTAAAGCTCTGTCCAGTCTTTAACACACTGTTTTAAGTTATGTGATATCACTTCAATGTGCACAAAGAAATTCTTTGCAAAGAAAAGATGAGCTTTGTGTGGCAAATTGAATATTGATGTCTCAGAGAGAAAAGCCATGATGTCAAATGTCAGACTATTAGGCTGAAATTGTTGCATATGCATGTATCACCTCAACTTTTACGTCAATAAAATGATGACAATCCCGACACTTGTGAAGTAACACACAAAATCAAAATCAAAATCCAAAGAAAAAGAATCTTCACATTCTGCAGGCACAATATTGTATTTTCCTTGAGTTAAAGGTAAAGTCTGACATTATTTTATCTTTTTATCATTATCACCAATTTCTATAAACAGATCAAAACCAGTAATCTTTGAGACAAGTATAGTCTGTATGTCCACCACAAACTTTTGGACATTGATAATTCTCTTTCAGCAGCTCCAAGCAGTGCATACTAAATTAGTTTCTGTGATGTTTTTGTTTTTTTTGTCTCATTAGAACATGTTTATATTGTCAGTTTGCCACACAAAGTTCTGATGGATGTGCTTTCTTGAATACTAAAAACCATATGCATGGTTTTAAACTGACTCTTTCTGTCTCCTCTGTTGTGTCTTCTAAGGCACACCACAGATCTCAAAACTCTTCAAACCTCTTCAAAAAGTAAGTCAGTTACCTTGATAAAGCCAATAGATTTAAACCCACTCACAAATCCACTGAAAAACAGATATTGTATATGTTTCTCCTCCTCTGACTATGTCCCCTTCCCTTTGATTCACTCACTTCTATTCACCCTCCTTCTTCTTTGTACCCAAGCCATGAGGTCTTCTCTGCTGCCACGAGATGAAATGGACTGCTGCACACAAACAAGAAGCCTTAATGCCATGACCACACAGAATCTGAAAGGAAATGAGCAACATCACTGCTCTGGATTCATACAGAGTCAAGGACTCTGGTGAGCTCAAATTAAACTGTAGAGTGACCTACATGGAAGCTGAGAGAGGCTGTGTAGTTTAACAGTTGTTTTTTAATCCCATTATCTTGAGACCAGGACTTTTTTTTTTCTCATTATCTCAGGATGATAAAGTAATTTTGTTGTGGCTCTGGTTTCATTATCTCAATATCTTAGGGAAGCAATCTTTTGTTTTCTTGATATGACAACAATTTGGTGAGATAATGATGTAATTAACTCGTGATCTTGAGATTTAAAAAAAAAACAAAAAACTAGCTGTTGCCATGGACAAGCTTGCCTTTTGTAGATGCATGCAATCGTAATGATTCATCCCATGAATAGAGAACCATGAGCTTGAGGTGAGTGATGGTGGTTATGGCGTGACAGTGAGCCGCACGGTGCAGCATGATAGAGTTGTGATGGGCAACTACAACATAATGACTATTAGAGCTCCCTTTTTATGAAGTGTGAATACCTGCTGTGTATGAGAAGGTCAAAGAAATTAAGTGAACATGTACAGAGCACTTCAGAATGGCATTAAGAAAAGGACCTGCTGATCTGAAAGCTCATGTAGTCCCCTGAGTGAGGCGTAGATATGCGTTAACTAAGGCGTTGGATCTCCACAGCTTGTACTGCAGGGTCCTGCTGAAAGAAAAATCCCTGCAGTTGTCACCCACAGTGGCAAAAATATGGTTGTGGTGGGCATTTAGGCTTAGATGACTCCTAAAGAGAAATGTTTTGCTGCCGATCCTCCATCTGCAAAATAATTTTTTGTTTGTTTTTTTTTCTTTGTGGCACTTTGGTTCCCACTGTTGTGAAGAAAAAATTACTCATACTGAAAATCTGAAAGCATAAACATACCCAGGATGTCAAAACATGGAACACGCCTGCCACTGATTAAGTAAGCCATAAATGTATGTGCATTGGTAAAGCCTACCAAACACTTTAATGACTCTTGTGTAGAAGTGTGTGTGTTTGCTTGCTTGTTTGATTTGTGCTTGTGCTCTAGATCTGCCAGTTCTATGTCAAGGCTCTCTAGTGTTTCATGTCTTCTAGTTTTGTTATTCTTTGTGAATTGCCTCTTACTAATCCTTCTGTCCTGTGTTGCAGGATCACTCCCTGTCTGCTGCTCATCTCAAGCCTCTTTGTCTGCTTGCAGCTCATTCTCCTTCCAGTCTCTCCTGCTCTAGTTCCTTGTTACGATAAATCCACCTGCCGTCCTGACTCTGTGTTCTGCTTAAATTAGCACTGGTCAAAACGCACGTAGGGAATCTCATGAACAAAGAATTGAGTCATACTTGGACATCAATGTAATAGTACACCTGAAAAGGATTTTGTTTTTCATAACTGGGAGCAAATCAGAGAAACTGGAATTCTGCTTCTTATGTGTTGTTCAAAGACACTGTAGATGTTTTGATTCTAATTCATCATGCGGTACCATCAGGGAGGCGTCTGATTGAGCCCAAATTCATTCTGCAGCATGACAACGACCCCAAACACAGAGGCAGTCTAAAGGATTACATGAAGAGACAGAAGACACTGAGACAGAAGAACAGGAATAACCTACCTGCAGAGCACCATAAGGAACTGCATGTGAGTGTACAGAGGAGAATTTGTGCTGTTTTAAAGGCAGTCGATCACAGAAATGTTGATTATGATAATTCTGTTCACCATATTTTGCATGAAGTTAATTGATTGATAAAGACTATTTAAAAGCATCTACGGAGATGTATGTGAGGGGAAAGGTGTGTATATTTACTGGGAACGATTCTTTAAGAAAAAGTAAAATACAGTGGCTTGTTATGTTTGATTTTATGCATGAAATAAACTGAATATATTTTTCCAGCAGATTGTCAGAACAGCTGACAATGATGTATGACCCAGTAGCAAATTAACACGAGAGAAAACTGCCCTGCGTCCATTAATTACAGCAATCATCATAACTTAAAGTGTCGAGGCGACTGTTAACCTGTGAGTCACGATAGCGTGCTAATTGCAGGCACTCTAACACTTTTTGTTTATTTCGATAAAATGAACCAGGTTTACTGAGTTTGTATTCATAGAGAAAATTGCTTCAGTCCAGATGAGGTTCTGTTTCACAGAAAAAAAAATAAAATAATCAATGTCAGTCAGTGACTTGCTGTGATTCATGCAGTGTCTCGCTGGCAGCAGATTGCCTCACTGAAGTGAACGAGACTCACACTTACCTTCGTCAATTCCTACACCTGCCTGCACCTGCTGCTCATGTTTTCAGCACAGCAAGAGACATTGAAACACAAAGAGGTGTGTCATTAGATCATGTTGTTTGGGTAAAATTTCTAAAGACCAGCGATGGGAACTGGTTTTCCTGAAAGAAAATTTTACACCCAGCTGGTAACGGCATGTTCTTACACTGCTAACAAAAGGCATTAACACATACTCTTTGTAAAATCAAAGTAATTATTAATAAAAATCAAATATGCACAACTCTATAATATTACTATTATGGAGAAAGTGTTAACAAAGAGTAACTAAAGATCCAAACTTTTACATTTCAAGTCTCTTAACTCTCTTAGTCTCTTTCTAGATTTCATACGTTTTCATACCTCGGCCAAGGCCAAACAATCCTATGTGTCTGTCTGATTCTTATACTAGAGAAATAAAAGAGAGTGATAAAAAAAGTCTTGAATCTGCCCCTTTAACCAGATTCACACTGGAATTTAGAGGATCCTTCACTGGTGAAAACATGAATTCCTTGGTGGAGGTAATAAGTTACCTTATATCCAAGACAACAACACTGTTGATGGAGATGCATTATATTCCATTGGATATCTAAATGTTCATCCTCAGTCAAGCAGTTACAGCCAATGAAATCTAACGTTAGCAAACTAAAAAGGTGGATGTAGACAATGTGATATATGCCAGTAGTCAATGAATATACACAGACATGCACAGTATACATATTCATGTATTTCATATCATGTACTTTACTTGAATATTTACGTTTCATGCTACTGAGCTACATTTATCTGACAGCAGAGGTTACTAGATACTTTTTCAAATTTCAGATTTCAGATCTAAAAGATAAACATCTTCAAGAACCTAAAGAAAGTCCTTTAACTTTGCACTTCCAGAGATGCAATGATCAGAGGAAAGTCCAAATAGATGCAAATTTGTGCAACTGAACATTGTTTCCTCTTTTATCTTGTCCCATTGATTATCATCATGACCCCTCAGATACATGTTGTGACCCTTAGAATGGGGCCCAACCCTTAGGCTGAGAACCACTGAAAGAAACTACCATGCTATAGATAAAGTAGTTATAGTACAGCTCAACCAACCACAACACTAAAATACTACCTACACATTGTTTAATCAGTATAAACAGTCTATAATATATTAGATATAATAATGTGTCAGTCATAAGAGACACTGTATTTTGAATGTGTGACTTTAACTTGTAATGGAATATATAATATATTATATTTTTATATTGTTATATTGGTACTTTTGCTTGAGTAAAACATTTTCTTTCATCACTGCTTCTGTGTGTGTCACAGTAAATAGAGAGACTGTGTGTTTTATTGATTATTATACATTCAACTTTCCACTGATGAGTGGGAAAATTAGTTATTTCCTTTTTCATCAGTCACACTCAACGATCCATTTCTGTGTAATGATAAATTACTTATGGTTCATCCTCTGGGTGTGACATCCTAAACCGCTTTTCTGTGTTTGCATCCATATGGTTTTAAATTTTATGCTCTACCACCCTCACCCAATTTATTTTTCCTCTTTTAACAGTATGAAATCTACAGACACTTTGGTTGAATAACCACAGGGGAGCAGCAGATAAAGGGCCAGCTGCAGAAAACTTATTTTCATATAATCTTTGTCTCCTGGCCTTTTCAGCTTTCAAAATAAAAGTCTCAGTCTTGGCCAGCCTTATCAAAAACAAAATGGGGCTGATAACACACCAGCTCCTCTCTGTTGTTTCCCTTCCCTCCCTGAAAACACTCTGATATTGTGAAATCAATTTGTTCTCTTCCAATAACTTGAGACATGTATCCTGATGGATTACTTGAACCCTGTCCTGGCTTTCTTATCAGCATCACTAATACTTCCTTCCACCTGCTCTGTAACTTCCCTTAAGAAAGATTACGTCTCTCACACTTTTCTTGGTATCTTGTTACTCAACAACCCTGTGTCCCAGAAGTATATTTCAACAGCAACGTTTTCTATTAATATAACCAAAAAATAATATTCATAAACTTATCTGGCAAGTTGCAAAATGTTCCCTTACAATGTTTTTCATTTGTTTTCTGCCAAAATATCTGATCTTGCAGTACGTTAAACTTGATTCTGGTTATGCCTAGACACTGGCATCAACCAGTTAAGGTTGGGATAATATCTGATTTCATATTTTAAAAAGCAGCGACTTGAGATACAGTGTGCTTAACGTTAAACAAAACCATGATCTTTCCCTGACCAGAATACAAACTCTGGATTCATGCACTCTGGCTCTTGTACATAAATACAAAGAAAACCAAAGCTGTGCCTGAATGTAATCAGGTATCGATCATGTCTGTCATCACAGTGAAAACGGGTAAAACAATTTTTTCACTGATTCAATCTTTTCCCAGAGGAGTCAGTTTGCCTTTCATTTTCCCTCGTTTTAACTCTCCCATAGACAAAGGAGAACCCATTAGCCTGTCAGTACTCTAGCATAATGAATATCCCATCACTGACCTCAGTACTTGTTGCTAGACATTGAAGTTCTCTCTTCTCTTATTTCTTCATTCCACATAGATGTTCCTGTTCTGTCCAGCATTTTCTCTTTGCTTGGCACTTTGTTCCTCTTATTAAAAGAGCGTATGTACACTCTTTTCCCTCCTGATTGCCTCATTCTTCCCTGTTGTTGCAGAGGAGCATACCTATGTGCACCAAGAACGCACAGTTCCTCTTTCAATGTATCACACTCCTACACCGCTGCACCTTTTTACCTCTTGCTGGGGCAAGAATCATTGGGTCAGGCCAAAGCTCCTGTGCTGACAAATTTGTCAGAGTGCTTCCCTGTTGTGAGCACAGACATGATTTGCAACTGCACAACCTCGGCTGGCCATGCAGAGTCACATTAACCTACCATTACCACTTCAACCACAACATCTGCTGTTCCAGATGCATCACTTGAAGACACTGTTCTAATAAACTACAGTAGCTTTTAGCGTGGCTGTATTAAAATCACCAAACATCACCTGTTTTCATCAGAACTCCACCTCATTCTCTGTCAAAGAGTTTGTCATCCTTTGGCTAGAAAACTTCAGCTCTGTCTCACCAAGGCTTCGAAATGTTTTTCCAGTCTGAACAACTGATTTGAATCAGTTGACCTTTATCCCCCACAAATGCTGGTAGACTGCCAGATACATTTAATAAGACAGTATCATCTGGGTTTATTTGACTCCTCGCTCCTATGTAATATTAACAAATTTCAGGTTATTTTTACTTTGCTCTCATTCATGACGTGAAATATTGGGACTTCTGTGTCAAGGAGGTTTTGGCGTTTTTAATAGGGACACATCTTTGAAGGCTTTTAAGCTGCCTTCGCCTGAGGGTTGAGCCAAATTCCTGTCAGTAATTTATGGAAATTGAGGCAATTCTGCTCGAGTATCTCTGAGCAAAACCCTGCATATCTTCCAGCTTAAGAGCCACTGCTCTATATTGCTAACCCTGCACCCAGTCAAAAAAACATGTCTCAATTGAAGTAAATTAGTTTCCCTCTGCTCACTTCTTTGTTCCTGCTGAAATCTACTGAGATCTTATGTGTAAATTGAAACACAATTGACAGTGAAGATAATAAATGTAATAGCACGTTTGAAGAGTATACAGTGAAACAACAAGAAACCTGTTTGTTTCTGGTTGTTATTTATGTATGGAGAAGGACTGTAGCTAAGAAACAGACAAGTACACATAGCATCTAAAACTATGTAACACTATGAACCAGACATTTGCTTATGCAATGCAGAAAATGGTGAAAACAAATCTTAAATAAAAAGATGTCACATCGTCTTTTTGTTAAAAACCATGCAGACCATAAAGCAGATTCATCAAACACTTGAGAACCAGGCCTGAGATGAATCCCATTATGTCTAAAAACATGAGGTGTGGTGGGACCGGGTGAGTCTGGATGGATCTTTTTTGTGACAGTGAAGGTAGCTCATTTACTGCACAGAACATGTTACCCTCAGGGGTCAAACAAGGAACATCCTGCTCTCTCTTGTTTACTTTACTCACATGTCCTTGTAGTCAGGATATTACATTAGAAAACACACACTCCTTTCTTTCACACACATGCCAACCTTCAGGAAAGAGGCACCACCTTAAGCACCTGCTGAATGTTCTTGCATTACACTCAACAATTATTGTAGTGAGTGGCATCTTCTCTCTCTCTTCTATCTCTACTGTATAACCTTGTACTAAGAGGGCTTGCTCTATAATAATCTAGCAGTCATTTCCATGTTGAAAACAAGGATGTCATCTAAATAGCAATTTAGAGCTCAAGTACTTTATCAGTCAGGTTTAAAGATAATTGGCTGCTATTCATTGCATTTTACAGAAACAACTCCTTTCGCTGTACTCTGAAAGGTCTGAAATGTCAAAATGTGGAGATGCCACAGAGGTGCAAATGGGTTTTCTGTCCTGCAGTCTTTGGATCCAGCAACTCGGAAGGTGAGATGACAAAGTGACAAAAACAGCAAAATGAGATGGACTTGCTGCATAGTAATGTTGTTCGTTTGCAGATAAATGAAAGATGAATTTAGTTTTGAGAGACTAGGTCAGTGGTATATTAACACCTTGCACACTTGAACTGAAAACTGTCATAACTGCAGAGTAATGGTTTAGGTTGTGCTATGTATTAACATATTCCCCTCTCTGTACAATACAGTCATAGACCGCAGGTGTCATAAATGGAAGATTAACAGAACCTAAATTCTTTTCTCATGACTTCTGGTGGACAAAAGAAAATTTGGTATCATTAAGTTATCCAGTTCCAAGTGGTTAGCTACAAGCTAACAGCAGTAAAATGTTATTCAAAAAGAGTGATTCCAAAACTTTGGACATTAGTAACAGACAGTGAGTTGTATTTTTATTCTAGTTCTTCTTTTCATAAAAGTTGATAAAATAATAATCACAATCAATGGCTTACAACTTGATTTTATGGTTTGTTTGATTTGTTTGCTAAATATATTGCATTTTTTTTCTTTCAACAGGCAAAACTGACATGATTATCTTCTCTCTCTTTCCAGTCTCTCACAATATATCAGCATAATTGTATATAAAATGAGATAAACACCATTATTCATTCATTTGTGACGATGAACTTTATATTTTCATCCAATTATTTAAGTTTTCATAATTTGTTGCTGTGGTGATTCCCTGTGACGACTGCGTTTGGAACAGACGTCATAGGTCACTCCATCAGCCAATCACATCGCTCTAAAGGTGAAAAAACAGTACTACACTACGCTTCTCCTCTGCGCATGCTCACACACCGAGGAAGAGCCAGGGCTCGCGTCCCACAGAGGATTTCAACTCTCCTTAAATAGGTAAAAAAAATACCATTCTTTTGAATCGCTTGTGGTCTTCTCAATGGTCGTAAGTGTAGATAACCTCTCCATCGTTCACTCTCTGTTTGTAGAATATTAGCGCGGCATGACGACCGTTTTTCTGTGTTGTACTTTTGATGTTATGCTAACCGGCGACAGCTAGCTAATCTAGCTAACGTTACCGAGTAGTAGTTAGCTCGGCACCTTCCTCTAAAGCTAACGTCAGCTTTTGTTTCATTCAGCACCTCCGGCTCCCCTCGTATCTTTTCCATCACGTTTAGACATCCACGCTCCGAAAGGCTTTTGTGTTCCCTAAACTAATCAAGAAAACAACATGTCTAGTTATTAGATATTAACTCTTATCAGATTCAGATTTGAATGACATGTGAACAGTGTCTTCATTGAAAGATTATCGTGGCTAAATCTTCTCAGCGGATACTTTATTGGGAACACCACAATAATACTTGGTAGGGCCTCCCTTTGCTCTGAGATCAGCCTCAGTTCTTTGTGGCATGGACTCCACAAAATGAAAATTCTGGTCCATGTTGACATGATCGCATCACATAATTTCTGCAGATTTGTCAGCTGCACATGCATGAGTTCGGGACATGGGGCATTCTCACGCTGGAAGTAGCCATGATTAGAAGATGGGTAAATTGTGGCCAGAAAGGGTTGCACAAGGCCAGCAACAATACTCAGGCTGTGTCGTTCAAACGACGATTGATTGGTATTCATGGGCCCAAAGTGTGCGAAGAACACCATTATACCGCCACCACCAGCAGCAGCCTGAACTGTTGATACAGGTTGGGTCCATGGATTCATGAATTGGAAGCCAAATTCTTACCCTACCATAAATGCTAAATAAATATTTATGTTTTTAATGTAGTGGAAAAAATGACCTGCACTTAAGTACAGTACTTGATAGATGTATTTAGTTAGGTTCCATCTCTGTATATACTTCAATATGCTGTGAAACATTGCCAGTTGTTACTGTATCGTTAAGTATATGGCAGCAGAGCCATCTATGATCTTGCATAGAACATTTGTTTGTATATCACCTTTAATCCACAAAGACATAGTTCAAGTAGCTGTTCATAATGCACAAAATATAAACATAAAGAATTGAAATGCTGTCCTTTTAAAGGAAATTGTAGGATATAAACAAGGAAATAATCACAGCATAACCAAAGGGGTATGTAAGTATACAGGTATATGATGATGATACTCTGTATTGCTTAGTAAATGAATGCTTTAATCTAAAGTTCAAATGTTAAAACTGAATTGTATGGGCACCCCAGTAGCTTAGGGGTGGAGATACCATGAACCACAACAACAATTCAAGCCTGGCCGGGGATCTTTCTCTCTTGTCTATATCTTAAAAGACACAAAATGATGCTGAACGTACCTAAAATGTTACTGTATAAATCTCAGATCTCTGTAGGTGTGTCTAGGTGGAAGAAGACAAACAACTGAACCTGAATGAAAAGCTGAAATATAACCTAGTCTCAGGTCAAAATCTTGTTTTGCATACTTGCATACTTGATTCTATCAATGTTCACTGCTTTGATATCTGCAAATCGTGGCTCCCTTCCAGTTACTCTGAGGATGGATATAAATTTGACACCATCTCCCTGTATTTGTGCATCTTCTTTTCTTTGCATCAGCTCTTAGGAGCTCATCACCACCAGTAAAGCTGTATAAGCACCGGGTTGACGGGACCGAAGGAAGTGGCGCGTCGTACGGGGAGCTACCTGCTGACATCGCCATGAGTTACAAACCCATCGCTCCTGCGCCATCTGGCTCCAACCACACTCCTCCAGGTGCTCTGAGACCACACAGCCATCATGTTGTTAATGCAGTTATTGGCCATGTTATGGATATAAAACATTTTACACCATGGCCATGGGAAATGATTTTAAATCAGTGGTAGCCTAGCCAATATCCAATTCAATTCAGTTTTATTTATATAGCGCCAAATCACAGCAATAGTAATCTCAAGTCACTTTTCATAAAGAGCAGGTCTAGACCATACTCTTTAAAATAGGTATTTACAGAGAGAGACCCACCAGTTCCCACCATGAGCAAGCACTAGGCGACAGAGGCAGAAACCTCGAGCAGAACCAGACTCAGGGTGGGCGGCCATCTGCCTTGACCGGTTGGGTTGAGAAAGAGAGAGAGAGGGGAGAGAATAGCAGGAGAAGAACATAGCATAACACAGGTTCCATGTAAATAATGTAAGGTGATACCAATAATACACTAATAGTAATGATAGTAGTGATAATTAATCTAATAACTCCTAACGTAGCAATAAAACTAATAGCAGTACAAGTCACTCCTGTTTATAGCAGCAGGTGTTGAGTGGAGTTGCAGGAGCAGCAGGAGACTTGTCATCGCAGATCAGACTCTACAGCTCCAGAGGCAGAAATACCTGCAGTGCAAGTAACCATAGCTACCATGATTATCTTCATATTTATGTTGTTTGTGGTGGCTGCAGTATAGAGGTGGTAAAATAGTCTGAGGTGTCTTCAGTGTACAAAGTAATAGCTCTTGCTTCTGAGTATCAGGGAACTGTTCTTTGAGTTATTGCTTATACCTCACTGAGATTAAATGAAATGTGTCTTCTCATTGTTTTTGTGTCACAAGCTCTGGTTATAATGTGTTATATCTGTTCTCCTCCTCTGTCCAGGCTCTTCTGTGCCCTCTCCATCCCTCCCCTCGTCGTCCAACTTTAGGCCAGCTTTCAGTGACTTTGGCCCGCCCTCCATGGGCTTTGTTCAGGTACATCTGCAGTTCCGTTATCCATACTGTTCTCTTGTCTTATACTTTGGCAATACCCCATACATCCGTACATACAAGTAAAGCAGAAACTGAACCACAACCACTCCTAAAAATGTGTTCTTCACGTAGGTTAAAAGGTACAACTAGTACTTGACATCATGGCTCTGACACTGTCTAAAAGTCCATACTAGAATGGAAACTACATGGTGTTCGCAAAACAAATTAATGCGAGATACCTCAGAAAATTGCACACACTGTACAGATGATCTGGCCAAGGGGTGGGCTGAACACACCTCCAACTAAAAACTGATCATTAATTGTGAACTGGCTTTTTATTCCTGAACTTGGGGCGGATTTATGAGGGACCTTTAACTTCCATTTGCAGCAGTACAGGTCTTGTTAAATGTATGTGTATACCACCAACAAAACAGTCAGGTTCATTGGGTTCATTCCAAACAGAGAATCTGCATCAAGTTTATTCACTGAAAAATTATTTAGAAAATGAAAGTACAGCCAAACATGCATCTCCAAATACTGCTCCACATCTACGCTGTACTCGTGGAGCACAGTAAAGGTTGACAGTGCCAGAGGGCTGCAGGCATATGACCCACATGGGAGTGCTGAGAAGGGGGTGGCTGACTTGTTGCTTGATTTAAATGCATGCTTAACTACAGCTCTGAAAGCACTGCAATTTTGAAAGAGTTAGATGGGAAGAAACAGACACCCAGGCCCTGTCCTTAAAGTTTACATTCGCTGTATCATATTAGAGTCTACACTTTTCATTGTTCTTCTCATCATATGTGCTGTGACAAGTCTTAATGGGTTTTTTTCCTCTTCAAATTACATGTTTGTCACAATACATGAACAGCCCGTCAAAGTGTCTCAAGGGTCCACCTACAGCGAGCTTCTGTCTGTTATTGAGGAGATGAGCCGTGAGATCAGGCCTACATACGCTGGGAGCAAGAGCGCTATGGAGAGGTTAAAGAGAGGTATGTTTTACCTGTCAAAAACACAATACCTGTGGTCAGTGCAAGTAATTTTTAAAATATGTGTGTGTGGGTGTGTATTGTGAATAGTTAATCCAAGTGCTGAAGGGGAGAGAATGTTGTGTTGTTTCTACTGTACTTTTTGTACTATTATGGAAATTTAGGACCTGTAGAAAAGTGGTCATTGAGGCAGGTTTGACAGAGTTTATTCTGTGTAGATTTGGATTGTTATTGTAAAATGTAAAAAAGAATATGAGTTTGAACTATTAACCTTAGCATTCTGTTTGTTAGGCAGAGAAGCTGCCTATTTGGATTTCTATAGCGTTTAATGGAGAATTAGACTTCTCTGGGTTCTAACTGAACCCTAGTCAAATTGAAATATGCACACACCAAATACCTCCTGTTAAAGGATTCAAATTTTTCTGCTGTAATGTTTCTTCTTGTGGTGGTCAGGTATCTAGTTTTAACTACTGCCAGATGTTTTTGATCCAGCACCCACTTTATGAGATAAACATAAGTAACCATGCTATGAGGGAAAACATACACTTCTTTATGTGAATTACTTTTTGGCAAACAAAAACTATATACATGTTTATGCATAGCCCATATTAATGTACAAAATACTCAATACTGAATTATTTTGTGTAATAACAAATTTCAAAGGTAATTTCTTAAGTTTTTCACCCAAGTTTAAAAATACTGCTAATTATTTTTGCACTTGATCTCCTTCATGTCAGATTGTTGATTTAACACCTTCTTGTGCCCCTGTTTGTCTTGTCCAGGTATAATCCACGCCCGTGCACTGGTCAGGGAGTGTCTTGCAGAGACGGAAAGAAGCGCCCGCACATAACCTTTTGGAAAGGTCCCTTCACCCCTCGCTCTCCCCCCGTAGAAGCCTGCCCTCATCGTCGTCTGTTTTACACCCATTTTTTACCCCCACCCACTGGCTTTTTATAGGTGCATTATGTCCTTCTTGTCTCCACTGTTCCCTGCATTCCACCACACCCATTTTGTTAACGACAAACTTTCTGTGACATGTGGGGTGTACACAACATGCAGTTTTGTATCTATTTTGAAATAAGTGTGGGGAATTTCAACACATTTTTAAGTAGAGCTGTGAGTAAAAACTTTGGATGGGAATATTTCTAGTATTACTCATTCGATAATGGCAGTTGACCAAGAGAATTGGCTTTTTTAAAAATAGCGAAATCACTATTCAAACTGCACTTGTCCTCAAGTTTCTATTCTGAACGCCTCTCTTCAACCACTGAATATTTTCTGAGCATCTTGAATATACCCCGTTTCCATTCACTCTGGCTTTGTTTTCATCATATTTTGTAGTGTAGATGTTTCTCAATCCCAAGAACTCTGTACATCTCAAGTCAATTTGTTAGTACGGAAATTTTGTAAACCAGATTTTTGCAGTTCGGTATGTATATCTTAATTAAATAATAGAAAAAAATAGTTTTCTTCTGTGTTTCGTGTTCTTTGTTGACCTTGGAAACAAGTTTGTCTACTGTACAAAAGGACACTGATTAGTCTTCTGTATTTCAAATCATCTGTCTCAAAAAATGCAAAGTTGGGGATAGACAAATTTATTTTCAGTTACATAATCGCAACCTCTGTAGTATCTCACTTCAGACAGGTTTGCCTGAGGACCCACTGCTTCACCTTGAAGAGTAATGAGAAGCTCTTTCTAAGCAAGTGAGATACTGAGGGTTTTGCTGAATATATCTTGACAAGAACAACATAATGGTATTTCTTACATAAATGAAATAAGTACAGAGAAGAAAGCAAAGACAACACAAGTTCACGTGTTATATAATGATTGTCACAGATTGCTCGGTTTCCCAGTCGCACCCACCAGGAGATAATGGTCTACTTATTCCAGTGCTTCTGCTGTGACCAAGATTAAAAAAACATGGTCTGACGGTGCAAGGCAGAGGTGTGCATTTGAGTACATGATGTTCCTAGTGCAAAAAAAAAAAAAAAACATTCTGAGGGGAGAGCATTTCTGTTTGGAATTGATTGTAAATTTTCCTTGCTGGGCTACAGTTATGAGGAATTCCAAGATTATCCTACAGCTCTGCACACGTTTCAGAGAAAGCAGTACAACATTAAACGCATAAGCTACTTTCTTCTAATTCTGTGGAAAATTGGTGTTTGGTATATAACTGTTAAATTCATCATTAATTCATATGAAAAGACAAGAAGCTGTTGCTAAGAGTGTAAGTCTATAGGGAGCCCATTACTGTGAGCAAGTTATTCACCAAGAATGTTGACATTTCTGACACCTTTACAGACTCTAATAAACTGGAATTTATACTCGAGTTATATGTTCAGAGTGAAGACCACAATGCTCTCAGTAAATGGTGCTGCTGGCCTGTACAGACCTAAGGTTACTGTGGGATTTTTGACCTTTCATGAAAGCCAACCTGATAATATCAGAATATCCTAATCAAAAAAAAGTGAATTTTCCTATTTAAGAGAGGGAGTTTAGAGGAATAAGGCAGGAATACAAATTGCACCTTGGTGAATTGTGGGTGCGTTTGTGTGTACAACCTGACCGTATCGGAGAGCGTTTCTGCGTGTACCATGGAGGGCAGGATGGCAAAAGTGTTTGGCTTTGGGTGCATCGTGGATAAAACTAAAACACCAGCAGTGTCTACTGTTTCTACTCCATCTTGAAATTCACAGGCATCCTCTTGTTTCCAACCCAGTGAGAGATTCAACCCTATGAGAAGAAAAAAAGACATAGAATACTTCATTATACCATAGCATACAAGCTTCTCATTTCAATCTAATATTTGGGGTCCATTAAAGGTACAGATGCAGTTAACAAAACTCAAAACTGCACTGACTGTAGTGGCAGTGGCTGGTGGCGTGTTGTAGTTGAACAGGCCTTTGTAGCGTCCCTTTTCCTCCTTGTCCTTGGAGCGGATCCTCTCCTCCATGGCCCTCAGCTCCTTGGCTACAGACGGTCCCAAAGTGGGGTCCAGCTCCAACACCTTAGCAAAGTCTGCGCGTGCCTCTGTCTCGTTCCACACCGCGGCGTGAGCCTTAGCCCGCTTGTAGTAGGCCTTCACATTATCTGTTAGGAAAGACGGAAGGGGAGGGTATTTGAACTGCAAGTCTTTCCTCTGGTTCTTGTGCAGCACCACCAACAAAAGGCTTACCTTCATATTTGAAGACCAAGGACGAGCAGTGTTCAATGACTTCGTAGTACTGGCCCTCGAGTAACTTGCACTGGCAGTAGTTGAGGAGCAGTGGTGTGATCATATGGTCCAACTTAACCCATGCTTCATCTCCAGGATGCTCCTGAGGAGAGACAGAAGCCACAAGACTTAAACACAAATTTTTTAGAAAGGAATTTTATGAAAATGTCAGTCTGTGTGTACTCGTGCTCACTAACTATCCCCTAACCTTCATCTGTAGATTTTTGAGGCAGGCAATGCCATTGTAGTACTTGTCTGTGGCCTCCTTAATTTGGCCTTGTTTGAAGAGCATGTTGCCCTCCTCGTGGATCTGAGGCACAAATTCTAGTTTTTCTTCGTCTGTCATAGCCCACACATCAAGCTGGAACGACCCTGGAGGCAGAACCTGACCAGAGAAAGAAACTGGAGATCAGTGGCAGCTGCAGCCTTCACTGTAGGGGGAGCAAGGCTGTAGTGGTAGTAGTAAGCAAGTTAAACTGTGTCACATAGGTGTTCATAGCAATGGCCATGATGGTGCTGTCATGTTGGACTGGAGGATCTTTCCAATATTTTGTTACCAGAAATACCTTTCATGTTATGCAAATGGGGCTGGGTATCTAACTTCAATACTTTTTTGGTACTGACCTAAATGTGTCTGTAGATCATAAAATCCAAAACTGCCACATATCAACAGCTGGCGTCACATTTTTGATCAGATCTGTAATCTTGTTAGCATGTAAGTAGCTCTACAACTTTCATGTTTATATCCAAATTCTTTTTTTACCATCTTATTCAGGTTTAAGTTCTTGTACAACTCCCCTTGCTCTGACACCATATGACATTTTGAGAACTTTAGCTGCTTTTGTTACATGAAAAATAACAGGCTTTGTAGAAAGTCCTGAATGCAACCCAATAAAATACCACCAATCATATTAAACTCCAGGCTCTCCCCTGCCTGCTCACCTCCAGCAGCTCAATGGTGAAGACGAGAGGCTGCGGACTGGCCTGAAGCTGATCCAGGTCCTTATGCCCCAAAGAGTGGTGGGAGTGGATCTGGGCGATGCCGCAGCAGTGTCTCTGGCCTTCCAGGGGGTCCTTACCAGCACTGATGTTTCTCAGGGACTGGGACACAAGTGGGTACAGTGCTGTGTGCTGAGGGGTGAGGAGAGAGACAGAAAGACGTCAGCGCTGAGGAGGAGTGACATAATTACCCCCTGTCACATCCAGTATCACAAACCTTGGTGTCGCAGAGAAATTCTGCAATTTCGCCTTGTCTCATGGTGATGATTACGCTCTCCCACACAGCTAGTTTAAACTTCTTGCCGAGGATGAGCTCCATGGGTTTGCTGTGACCCCCCATCGTTCTGGAGTCATCCAGGACTGTGCCATCACACAGGCTGGTGCGGTAGTGGAAGACCACCTGGTGAAGTAGATATAGGGTAGAGGAAAACAAAATAAAACACTGCTCAACCGAACTGTCCTGTTAAAATACGCACTGTGGCTCCGCCCCTCCAAGAACACAAGATCGATGCAGCTGATCGCTTGTTTACTAGAAACAAAAGAGCAGCCACCACTTCTCAGACGGGCCTGGAGAGCGTCTACACTCGATCATATTCTGACCAACCACAACGACAGAAATTTGATTGATGTGTAATTCTGACCAATCTGCGACCATAAACACATTCCATCCTGTCCCGCCCCCTGTCTTTCCATCAGATGAAAAAAAATAGGAAAAAATCTCTCCCGGCTAAAAAAAATACAGCCACAACCAAATCTAGCGGTAAATCACTACAAAGGCAGCAAAACTCAGAAGCTTGTCAGCGGTGTCTGTATGTAAGCACGACGTTTTTACCGTGATATTAATCCAAGTGACAGCCTGCTAGAGCCTTGTGTGTTAGCAAAGATAGAACTGCTGATAGCATTAGCTAACGTGCTTCGTCGTATTTCTTTAACTCAGGCGACCAGACTAAACCTGCTGAGCCCATGACGCTGTGCTTTTACCTTGGTTCCATTGGGGAAGGTCGATAGCTCTCCTTTACCAGGACTGACCAATTTCTTTCTTATTCCTTCTTCGAGAAGCTTGCGTGCCTCTTCCTCCATCCTTCACCGAGTCTCAGTTCACGACAGATGACGATGTTTGCCGAAGCTGGTCGCTTCGTGAGCATGTTCGTGAGACACTTCAGGCGTCAGAGCGCCCTCTACACGTTCTGTAAATGCAGTAGAGGTTAGGGACTGCGAGACTCCTTTTTCATAACCATAAAAAACAGAAACAGAGTTATCTACTTTGCATAATAATTCATGAGGATTTACGCTGACTATGTTTACTTACTTACTTACATTTTGCTGCTAACACATCTGCACTTTTATATAAGTAACAGTCTTTGTGTGAGGTTTGTGGTGCAGTAAGGTACACACCACTTATAATATCACATCACAAGCAATATCCAGCATGGGTACTGCATGCTTTGTGATGAATGATAATTGGTCCATTTATCCAAATTATTAAAAATAAAAGCAACAGATTTTCTTACTATCATATTGTGGTAAAGTCACATCAACCCAATAGGTTTGATCACAATACTGAAAATTTAAATTAAAAGATTAAATTGACTTTCCAGAAATAATGTCCCAGTTATGCTGGATAATCCAAAGACTTTGTTGTGAACTGTACTTTCTACTGAAGACTGAAGTTAATAGAAATAGCTTTGCATGTGTTTCTGTATATGAAGAATAAAAAAAAAGGAAAATACACATCTCTTTTTTGTTAACTGTCACAGTGTGGTTTATTTTGTGGTTTCTTATCATCATGAGTTTAGTGCTTCAAATCCAAAGTAGATGCATTTTGGCTGTGAAGTGATACCAGAAGGTTAATTATCTCATATACATGGGCCGCTGCTGCAAAAAATGAGCACTGGTGTCAGTGTGTATTTACTGTAAGTGTCCCCAATATGACTGTTGAGGTTTAAGTCAAACAGAAGCGCTGCTAGATAAATCTGAAGGACTCTTATACCCTGAGGGTCAGGCTTACAGATCACAAGGTGTGAAGGGGAACCATTATCCTGAGAAAAATTATCCTGGAATTGTGAATGGCTTGATTAGCTGTCCTTTTTCCAAACTAACTGATTACAGCTAATTTGGAGTTAAATTCCTTGCAGTCAAAGGTACTGTGGAGTCCTGCAAAATTCACAGCGTGGAAATAAACCCCAAATTAGCTGTAATCAGTTAGATTGGATGGCAGACAGTTGATTTAGCCACTCACAATTCCAAATCAGTACAACACAAGACGACATAAAACCACAAAGATCTGACATACTGCACAGTACCTGTGACTGATTTAGCCCCAAGTTTAAAAAGTTCAGACTTTTTTGAAATAGAATCCAATTTATAGTTTTACAGTTTTAGTTTTTGTACATAAATCACTAACACTAATATTATTTAATCTGATGTGATGTGATGTTGGGAATCATATCAGCCCAAATTTCTTTACTTTGACAATCAAAATCTAATCAGTTATTCTTTGAGTCCAAGTGAACATTCGTGCCGAATTTGAAGAAATTCTTCAAGGCTTTACTGAGATATTGTGTGACAGACGGACGGATAGACAGACATAATGCCTCCAGCCACAGCTGTCCTTGGTGCGGAGGCATAAAAACTAAGTGCCAGTGCTTTTTACTTCCTGTGTCTGAGACAATGTAAATGTAGTGTTACAAAACAGTGAATGGCTGAAGCAGATAACACAGATACCTTCTCGGTGCAAGGCTACACAAGAAACATCAACAGATTATCTGAAGAGTATTGTGTCTCCCATATATGTTTTGATTAATCATTTTCAAGCATTAGCATTTTCACCGTTACACACTATTATATGTATTACACAATTGCATACTCTATGAATATTACAGTATATTTCAGCTCAGTCAAAGTCCTTGTAGGCCACAGTTTGGAAAACTAACTCAACTGATACAAATTTAAATATACAAAGGTTTTATTGTAATTTCACAGTCATTATTCACACAACATAAAAAAAACACAGGCAAGACCAATGTCCTTCTTTTTCATGTACACATACAGCAACGTCAGTTCATGTAGTGGAAACATAGACCAGGCACTGAGTGGTTAAATTAGTAGTGGTCATTACAATGACAAGAAAAAACAATGTGAAACATGTGACAATATATTTTCGTGACAAGTGACAAATACAATTCATTTTAAGATATCAAACAACGAAATGTAGAGGAAATGTAGTGTTTCATAAAATGTCATTTTTCAAAATAAGGTAAATAGAACAATTTGAAGCCTCTTCTTCCACGCACAGCACAGCTGATGTATATCACATGGTACACTGGAGGACATATAGGGAATGACACTTTTAATCTCAACAAAGCAAAGCGTGTGTTCACTGGTGCAGCCAAAAGGCATGTAAAAAAAGAACTAAATGATCAATTTACCTCCAGGGATGAAGAGAAGAAATCCAGGAACAAAGAAAATAGCACTTGAAACCCCTGTAAGGACAGTTTCATTAGTTAAAACACAGTCACTAATCACTAATCAACTGGTTCCCTCTTTTTTATCATATTAAGTTAATTATAATAATACAGTCACTGGTTCCAGACTTTGTTGCAAACTACAACTGTGCAATGTGCAATGTTGCATGTGCAATGACACTCCATGGCCTTGAGAAAGGTGTTTGTTTTTTTTTTTAAGATGAGAATCAAAAATCACTATCTTCATTTACATCCCACAGGCCCACCAGTCCTGCTGCTACTGTTTTCCAGATTTATTTCTTCATTTACCAGTTGTAAAAGTAGAACTAGAAAACAAGTGCGACAGATTGGCATTGACTGCTGCGTTGAGAAACAGTGCACTATATCATCAAAAGAACTTTGCTCTTGGTGCTTCTTCACTATCAGCTCAGTGTAATGATATGACAGGGACAATATAAAAACAAGATTTTAGAGAGAGCCGCCAAGCTACAGTATGTTTGTGTGAATATTCCGTGATTTGTAAGTTGTAAGTTGGTCCAATTAATTAGAGATGTTTTGTAATTGATTGCTTTTTTACAATTCATTATTTTGTTTTATGAGTTTGTATTTTGTTGAAAAATGTCATTTATTTCTGATTTGGTAATTAGTGTAATTTGTAGGTAAAATCTTTCTTTCGCTACTTTTCTGCTTCTGTATCAGCTCTGTGTTTTCTTTAATTACTTTTTTGAAGTTTTAAGCATAACTTTTCTTTTGAAATATCCAGTCAACATATTTAACATGAGTTGGCTGATAAAGTATTTCTAATACTCTTGGATTTGGACTAACAGACCTATTGTGTCATTTCTGCACACAGAAGTCAAAAATGTTTTTTCTTTCTTACCTGCATTTGGATTCAGCTGTATGACAACACCCGTGAAAATGAGAGCTAAAAAGAAACAATACAGGAGTACATCAGTGGAGGTGGCAGAAACCTAGTATAGGTTTTCAACACTTCTTTTTTTCATTAATTTTGTTAACTCTGGCAAAAAACAAAACAAAACTGTTATACAGAGAGGACCAACAAGGGGACAAAGTTCAGTGTGTGAAGTGCCAGGCATGTCACTGACACAACACTGAACAAACTACCTGGTGTGAAACTAGAAAATAAATGACAAAATACAAAAAAAGTTTAGAAGCTCATACAAAGCGCCATTGTAACATATAAAGGAGTTTTTGCTCCTTTTAAATATTCATTTTACTTTGTAGTCACGTTCTGAACCATCTACATTTTGAGAAACTCATGCAAAGAAATTTAAACAATGAGAGCCATTATGGCCAGATGTTGCTGTCAACAGTGAAGAGAAAAAAACTTGACAAAAACAGGATGTTATTATATATTTGATGAGTGAGAAACACTTAAGCTTAGGACTCACCAACTCCAGTGATGAGGAGAAGGAATGAAGCAAGAACCACCCTTCTGTTTTTCTTCACCAGCGGATGAGACACCCACCTAAACAACACATTTTTTAAAGTAACTGTGTTTGTTGTTGCTTCTCTGCGTGCAGCTGTGTGCATCTGTTGTTTGAACTTACCCACAGCACTGTGCAGAGAGCTGCGTGACCGAACTCAAGGTGCTGAAGGACCACTGGGAGCTGCAGTATGACAGAGTTGCTGGGTCACTGTGGAGAGAGAAGAAACAGACTTTATCACGCACGCAAACAACATGCAGGCAAAGGAAGAAAAAAAAAACAAACAAAAAAGTCACATCAGTAGTCGTACTTATGGGACTCACCTGATTTTGAAGAAGTTATTGAAAGAGGAATTGCCATTGTTGCCCAAGGCGTCTTCATTTTCCAGATTCTAAAGAAACAGCACGTTTAAAAGTTGCAGAGTCAAGTACACAACTTACAGCTTTATATCTGTACACACAGAAGGTGCAGCATGTGTACCTGATACTTCAGGTTGCTGTGTTCAGGGGAACCGGCGGCAGACGGTGAGGGGTGAGTCTGAGGTTTAGTGAAAGTCAGAGGACCAAATGTCATCTCTCCTCCTTCTCTGTCCTTGTCTCTGCCTTTCCATCCCTCCGTCTCTCCGTCCGACACAGCTCCCTCCTCGTCTCCCTCCAACACGAAGGCATCATCGATACTAAACTGTGTTGCCATGGTGATCGCCTCTCACACCCTGAGGACCTGTAGCTTAATGCACACTGTGGGTTAAGAGGAAAAATCAATGTTACTCACAGTACATGCACTCAGAGCTATGAAAGACACACATTTACTGGTAACAACCACTGTCTATATTGACTATTTCTGCTACAGTATATTGCCTTGCAAGACAAAATAAGTGGAGCAAGTAAAAACTTTTTTAAAACTTTTAATTTGTGTTGCAGTCAACGTGGGTATTTCCCTTTAAATGGGTTAAAGTACGCGCAAGTTTGGAGCTCATTATCAACCATGTAATAAAGTTAACCACACTAAACAAAGCTAAAACACTTGAGTTTACCATTAAGTCGGAAAATACCTACTAAACTGCCTCAACTCGGCCGACATAACAGAGCAGATCGGAGCGAAAGTTGAGTGAAATAAGCCAGAGGCTAACTGGCTCAGTTGTTGCTCTCTGCCATTGTTTGTGCTCTTTCCGCTAGTCGATCAGATGACCAGGAGGAAAACTTACTGTCTTAAGTAAATCTTCTCTTCAGCGAGGCGATACTCGACTCCACGTTATTTAGAAACAGGTCACATATTTGTACACTCTGTGCAGTTCTGTAGAAAGCCTTCCTATATATCTCTGTTGTGTTCTTGCATACGAAAAACGCCTCTGAAAAAGTTTTGAACCCCTTCCTTTCTCTTTTTTTTAACACCCGGCTCTCGATTGGACACGCCTGATTACGCCCAGAGGTCTCGTATGGAGTCAGTCTGCTCAATCGAGCATCGGATTGGCGATCGACCCACTAACTTACATAAGATGAAAAAACTTGCGCAGTTCTGAGTGAAGACAGGGAATACTGGAGCTAAGTATCCATGGCCTCTAATTTGATAAGACTCTCAATAAACCTGGGATTTATTCTGAGGTACAATTTTGAGGTACTTGTGTTTTGAGTATTATCGTTGTATGGCACATCATTTCTACATTCAGTGTACTTTCTCAGCTAATAGTCAGTTTTCGGATTTTCTTTAAAATAAACTATCATAAGTTACTAAAATACTATAAATGTAAGATTCACATGGTGACCGACAGTATGTATATAAAGTAACTGCATTACAAATTTGATTTCAGCACACCTTGCACCATTTGTTTTCTTGTTTACAACTTTCAGAAACTGTTTGACTTCTATCTAGATATTGTACGTTGTTGTCCATTGTTGTTGTTTATATTTTTGCTTTATTTATTGTTTGTTTGTTTTAATGGATTAATATACAAGGGATTTGTACAGTTTAAGGGGAAACCAAAATAACAGAAGACCTTCTGTCAGACTTGCTATTTGGTACATTTTAATTAGCTTATTTATATATTTTTAACATTTAACCATTTAATATATTATAATCCAAATGAATTAATCCATGATTTAATCCACTGAATCTGCATCCTAATTGAAAAATTGAGGTACAAAGTACTGGGTGCCTGTAATATACATATATATGTGTGTGTGTGTATATATATATATTTACATAAGAACTTAAGAAAAGATGGAGCAAATATTTCCCTCTGAATTAGGTGAATTAGGTGCACAAAATGAAAGTAAAGAGACAGTAGGCTAATAATTATACTTTCTGGTAAATCACATTGGGTTAAGTACAGCTTTGGACCATGATAAGGCCAATACACTCCAAAATATAAATTAAAAACTTTATTTTTAAAAAGTACTAATTAATTTAACTCTTCACTTTTCTCACATCACTTTGAAACACAATGATATGACTGATGTGCACAAACGTGGCAACACTGTTTCCTGCCAATTAGCAAAAACACAGCTCTGCAGTGTGCAGCACCCCATGCAACCTTTGGTGAAATCTAATTATATAAAACACTTCAGGCAAAAAATGTTTTATTATGAAAAATAGCCAAAAACGAGTGAGACTGTTAATCCACCCACAACTGCTCACAACTATGTTCCATTTGTCAAGACACAGAGCACAGATACCATGAGTAGTACAATAATATATTTTTGCAGTGCATAAACAAATGTAATGTCAGCAAATCAATCACAGGAACGTAAATCTTCCCACTCAGTATCTGTTGCCAACATGTGAAATCATGTGGTTTCCAGTAAGTCAGAAGACCTGCATTATGCAAACAAACATCTCTAAACCAACAATCACAGATTAGTTGGTTGCAGTTTACGGGAGCAGACAGTCAGAGGAGGCTGAGAAATTGAACAGTTTTCGGATGAGGCAGGAACATTACTGGTAAAAACTGGTGCCATTACTGAATTTGGAATCATTTGGAAGTTGAAGAGGTGTGAGTTATTTAATTTTTTTCTGACTTTTTGGTGTTTAATCACAGAACCAAGGCAATATTATTTACATTACATTATCCATTACTGTTATAAACAACTCTACTTTATCTTCTCAGTGTTTATGTGATAAATCTCTGACAAATGTGTACTTGTAACTTGTAGATAAATGATCACAGTTAGAAAGTTTTAATGGTAGGGAATATCACAATGTTTCACTGGTTGCGCCACATATTGATCTTTTTTCCGGCTTGGTGCCATATTCATTTTGAAATCCTCACTTGCAAAACAGCTTCATCAACTTGCTAATCTAATTTTACTCCCTTTGCTCTGTGCTCTGCTTTAGATGAGACTACAGGCTGTACTTTGCATCTTGCTCCAGCTCATTTTTGAGGTAAACTGAATTATAACCCTAACTTCTGAATTCATCAGCTTTTTATCAGATGTTTGACATTTGGTTTCTGTTCAGCTTTCATCATGCACACATCTCCGGGTGATACCTGGTTCCACTCTGGAGCTGCCATGTCTCTCGTTCCAAAGTGACTTCAGTGCAGCCACCATCACCTGGCAATTCAATGGTCTTAATATACTTCTATAGCCATCATCGCTGTTCTCACTGTACTGCAAAAATATACAGTTATCTATATTTTTACAGTTTTATCTTCTCCATACAGGTAAAGATATAAGTGAGCACCCGTATGGCTCGGTTACAGTCAAAAAAGATGGCTTGTATCTCTCTATATCCCCCGTGACCGCTGCCAATGAGGGAAACTATGTGTGTGTGATGAAGGACGACCAAGTTGAGATGATAAGGATGTACAACATCACAGTTGATGGTGAGATACACACCCCTCTTCATCATTTTGATTTGGGGTAGATGTGAAATGGACATATATAACAATCCACAAAAAGCTTGACTCTAAAACTTTTTTGTGTCTGTCTCTCTCTACAGCATCAATTGGCTATACCATTAAGGTAATCAAAGGCTCATATGTGAGGCTCCCATGTAATTTTCCACCTGGCAGCCAAGTCGTGGCCAATGCACTGTGGTTCAGAGAGACAGATGATGGCAGGAGGATGATGCTGAATCCTCAAGACGAGGAAAATAATAAACTGGAGCTGCTTTATCCATTTGACCATGATCAGACCCTCATACTCAGAGACACTGCCATGGATGATGCTGGAATTTACACTTGTGAATCTACAGATGGGAAGAAGCTCAGCACCGTTTACATTATTGTTGAAGGTAGGTTTGGCAGTCTTTTCTATATTCTGCACCGTCCATGCATCTCGGAACCATTCATTCTTATAATAAATGGCAAACTGAGGTATTGTAATAAAAAGTAGGTACAACATTTATTTTTAACTGTCTGCTTAACTTTCTTTCAGTCCCTCCTACTGAGACTCCTCACACATGTGAGGGCTTTACCACACCATGGGAGCCATGCCAGGACCAGAACAGTCGCACAGGGGAACCCATGTTGCAGGAGTCCATGGCAGAGTTTTCCATGAAGCTCTATTCTTACCTCAGACAGTCAGATCCCTCTGGCAACTTGCTCTTCTCTCCTATCAGCATCAGCGGGGCACTCTCCCATTTGTTGCTAGGTATGAAAAGGGAAGAAAGTTCTTAATCGCTTAATATTTGCTTAAATAATAAGTCTGGTGATATTTTACTTATCATCAACAAATCCCATTTAAGACCAAAACAAATTATGACTTAAAGTTCTGCCTGTGTGTCCAAAGCTTGATATATCTTATTCCTCTGTGCCACAGACCTCCATTTATATCCAAATGTACATCATTTATTACAATGAATGTGCACATTTTTTTCTTTGGTGTGTTACCTTCAGGTGCAAGGGATAACACCCGCAAGGCCATCGAGAGGGCGGTCTGTGTGCCTCACGAGTTCCACTGTGTTCACTTCCAGATGAAGAAGCTGAGAGAGAGGATGGCAAGCTCCTTGCAGATGGCTTCTCAGATCTTCTATAACCCACGTACTACTATCACAGTGTGAAGTGCACTTCACTCAGTGAAGAGAAATGCAATCAAAGAGAAAGATACTGAGATTCTGAATGCGTACAAAAGCTAAAAGGATCTCTATCTCTGTAGCTCATCATGGTTTCTCTGTTCTTTTCTTAGAGATGAATCTGAGTGAATCCTTTACTAACCAGTCCATTCAGTTCTATGACGTGGAACCCACCAGGCTGCTGGAGAACAGCGAGGAGAACACACGGATGATCAACAGCTGGGTGGCAAATAAAACCAAAAATAAAATCACACAGCTGGTTGACTCTGTTTCACCCAGTACACAGCTGATTCTGCTCAACGCCGTCTCTTTTAGTGGTCAGTAAAGTGTGTGCGCACAATGTGTGTATGTGCATGTGAAAACAGTGGAAACTAACAAACTGTGTGTATCTGTGCATCAGGTCAATGGAAGGTCAAGTTTGATGAGAAACAAAAGAAGGGTCATTTCACAAAACTGAACGGTGATATGGTGAAGGTGCCTGTCCTCTTTCATCACAAATACATGGCAGCCATGATGTACGTGGTTGAGCTAAAGGCACAGGTAAAAAACCAAAAAAAAAAAAAAACACACCAACACCCATCTTAACTCCAAACATTTACATACTAATCTCTATACAGGAGCTGTTGCCAATCAAGGTACTTTAAAACCCTTAGAGCCTGATTGCAGAAATATAATTATCTCAGAGGGATAATTCAGTCAAATGTAACTACACAGACATGGTACACATATTTTTATATTCAGTGTGACTTACAGTTTCTAAGAATATCACAACCTCCAAAGTCCATCTTGAATAAAAGTCCACAAATCAGCTTAAAAAATCATACTAAAAAGATGTTCCTTCTAACTCCAGAACATGCCCAAGAATAATTATGTTTTTAAGTTTTCTTTGTATCAGAGTAATACTGTGATAGTCATCTGTAGATCCATAGGTACACTGCAGACAGAAACTGATAATAGCTAATTCGACATACTTTTAATGGTGTCAATTTGTGGAATATAAACATATATAGGCTCTAGTTGTACTCACAGCGAACAGCACTCCATGCTAACATTATACTTCCTGTTTGTAGCTCCCAAAGCATTATGGGAACTGTAGTTCCAAAACTTACAGCATGAAAGAATAATCACAGGAATGACAGAATCCATTAATATTATATTTTTTTCCCCATGTTGCATCATCAATATTTTTTATATTATGCAGTCAGGGATATAGACAGTAGACAGTGTCAGATATAAAAAAACCCCAAAAAACCTGTTTCTTTATTTTGCCAACAGGTGGCGAGGTTTGCCCTCTCAGGTGACAGCAGTCTTTACATCCTGCTGCCTCGCTCCAGCAAAGCGGCTGACCTGCAGCAGGTGGAGGAGAAGATGACAGACACAGCTGTTCGTCAAATGATAGAGCAAATGAAAACAACACCTCCTCAGCAAATTGAGGTTACTCTGCCCCAGATCAAGCTGGATGTCCAGCCAGACATGAACCTACTTATCAAAAAATTAGGTTTGTTCATGTTCTTTTCTGTCTGTCAGAGTAGCACCCATGCTTTCAGCTTGTGTATTACTTTATCTAGCTGCCAGTGGATATGTCTCCCCATCTGCTTCTTGATTTCATTTCATTTCTCACCATCATCTCTCTGGACTTTTCTTTCTTTCCTCCCCAAACAGGACTGTCGTCACTCTTCGAGAATCCCAACCTGTGTGGCCTTTACTCTGAAGACAAGTTGCTTCTGGACGATGCCAGACACCGAGCCTTCCTCACATTGACCAAACAAGGGGTGGAGGCCGGCGCCATCACCACTATGTCGTTCTCTCGCACCTTCCCTTCCTTCTCTGCCATGCGGCCTTTTATCATGCTGCTGTGGAGTGACCAAGCCAATGTGCCACTCTTTATTGGCAGAGTGACCGACCCATGAGCAGGAGGGAAGAGGAGGGCAGACACAGAAAGAGAGAGGGAGTGGAAATGACGTAACAAAAGCACACGAGCAGGGAAGAAGCACAGATATAGCAAGCAAAACCTTCCTGATATAATTGAAATGCGAGTCATTTCATTATGTTACTATTATTTTTTTCTGAATATTCAGCTGCTTTTTCAAAACTTGATATTAAACAATATTAATTCAGTATCAGTTTTGCTTCTTGTAGTCACTAGAGTGAGCCTTACAAAAACATATGCACAGGTTTGGATGTGGATTGTTTTCAAATATGATGATGATGAATAAACACATACGCACATTACGCTGCCTGTCTTATGTTTTTGAAGAACTGAGCACAGTGTGGATCACTTGCCATTCAAAGGAAGACAGACGAGCACTGAAACAACTTCAATTTATTTTGCGAAGTAGTTACACAAACCCACCACAGGATGGCAGCCATACTGTGTGATTGACATTGACAGTGAATACACAGGGACTGCAGTAGTGAATTCCCATCTCACTCCCATCTCAGCCCTCCTGCATCATCACCACTGATATCAATTTGAGGAAGACAAGTGTCAAAATCTGTGACAGTAAAGGTTTTGTTTTCTTTTAAAGCAATAGCTTGCTTGGTAAAGCACAGCAACTGAGCAAAAAATACCCTGAATCATCGTATTCACAAACAAATACACACTGAGGGTAAGAGACTGAATGGATGGCATAGGCTGTAAACACATCAGCATTCAGAATGATCAGCTAAGGTTGCACTCTATTATACAAGCTGACGGTGGTTGCTAAACATGCAGCTGTATTGCAGATAAAATGATTACATAAGCTAAGCGGGGTCAATAGACAAGAGTCAGAAAATTTGGTGACTGTAAACAAAACCAACAGATCCAGAGACAGGAATAAGCAACCATCTGGCCAGAAATGTGAACTCTATTAGATCACTTTCGCCCAGCCCATCCCCAAGTATTCCCAGAAACGCATCTTTGATGCTTGGATAACATGATAATGTCATTGTTTTGGTTTGATTATCTCACTGCTGACATGCTGGGAGTTTTTAATGTGCATAGAGAAAGTACAGAATAAACCCACCATCCTTGCCCAACCCTCCTGTTAAAGTCATTTAAGGTCTAGCTGAAAATGTGTTTAAGCCTACTGTTAGAACACCTCCAAGTGCCAAGCTTTTATAATGCCCAAGCCCTTTTTTATTCTAAACCTAATTCACCACTGAAGGATCCATTTTTTGCAGTCAAAGATGAGACATTCACAAGGTTGTCGAAGGACACCAAGAATATGAGCAGCCAGATCGATTCAACAGTTAGAAAACGCCCGGAGGCCACTGACTGACTGTGGGTATGTTTTTGTGGACCGGTGTATGGCCAGAGCAGTAGTGATAGATGAACCGGGGGAATACATTTGATATCCTGGCAGGCTTTTAGACAGTTCAGCAACGAGCTAGCCCATATACACCATCAGTATGCAGATACATGCACTGAGACACACAACATACGTGTAGGCTAATAAGTGTGCAATCTAGCATAGCCTCTCAGTTTCTTGGATCCTGGTCTGTGATTATACGCTGTCCCCTGCTACTGCCAAATGTGTTTCCATACAGAGTGTAATCTCATTTTATCTCCTGAGGCTAAATCAAAGGCGGGCTCCGTTCTATATGTCTGTATTTCTACTAACTGCACACAGTTTATCTCAGCAGGCAATCCTGTGTTTTACAGACAGGGACACAATAGTCCTAGAGGTCCTATCTCGTGTCCAAAGAGTTAAATATTAGGACAAAAGTAATTGGATGAATGGAACATTGAGCTCAGCATTAACTCCCTCTGATGGGTGATGTAGATTTCAGCCAGATTTCCACACAAGAAGAGGCTCCGAGGGGTGAGTAAAGGTGAATTAAAGGGCCCTATTCTCATAGATAAGATAGCAGGACCAATCAAAATCCTGAATTTTCAAATTAATATATTACTGGTATGATATTGCCCTGCTAGAAGAAAATGTTACATCATCTGTGACTCTGCTGGAGCAGAATTGGAGTCTGAGGTAAACTCGCTTGGATCTTGCTGAAATCTGGTTCATAATGCTGGAGTGAAGTGAAGGTACAAATGGTATACACCGAGAGCAATATCCGTTCTGCCTGCCATAGACACTGCTTCAGCCTTTCATCAGAAAAGTCAAAAAAGAGCGGTCAGAGGTTATGTATCGAGACATATTCCATTCTTCTGTCTGGCAATGGGAGAGAGAGAGAGAGAGATGGCAAAGGTCTGGCACACACTTGATTGACAACTTGTCAGTGTCCTCCAGCCAGGAACACTCGCACCACTGAGGCCGGTGGTGGTGGCAGAGGATTTCTCTCTTGTATGTGTCTTTCTTGTCCTTTGTTATAATTTCTTCACACCTCTGTGCCTCTGACGTTGGATGAAGACATTTTGAATGGAGCATGATGTGAATACAGATACACACACACACAGTGCACAGACAGTAAAATGTAGGCACTCATATTCTTCATAGCCCTCATGCATACATACATAAACACTCACACACACACTAATGCTGACATGTTAATGTCTGATATGAAGGTGTATAGAGAGCCACTGTCACTGAAAGTCAATGAAAAGACATAAGAACAAGAACACTGAAACAGTAAAGGTACAAATCCACCAAATGGATCATTTTGTGCTTTATAATACGGTGTGTTGTTTTGCATCAGATCAACAACCACTAAAATAGAGACTTCTCAGAACAGAATCACCCTTTCATAATATCCCCGCTCCTGTAACTATATACCACATTATGAATCACTAGGGTGCACATACTGTTGGCCCCTTTTCACTGAATGAATTTTGAGTACATTAGTCTCAAATCTCTTCATTAGGCGTAAATTCGAATGACAGAATATGAGCAACTTCCACAATACAGTAAGGTCTAAAGCACAATTGTGTGAGTATTGTTTTGTTACATCAACACTTTAATGAGGACATTGTCACAATTTGGTTCACTTTTAAAAAAATGTATTCAGATTACACCTTATTACCATCACTAATATTAGTATGTATATTGTATACTAATACTTGGTGCTGTAATTATTGGCATTATATGACGGATTTCATTTTCAACATTATTATTATTGCATGTTTTATCCTTTGCTCTTATTACTGCTTGACTTGGTCTCTGTTTCCAACTATCGCTCAGTGAGACAAGTGTGTGTGTGGTTGTGTGCATGTACATGTCTTTGTGTGGTTGTGTGTACATATCTTTCTATGGTTGTGTGGTTTGAGACCCTCATTGTGAGGACATTTTGGCATTGTGAGGACATTTTGGCCAGTCCTCACAACTTCAAAGGGTTGTCTGATGGTTTTAAGTTTGAGGTTAGAATGAGGTTTAGGTTAGAGTTAGGGTAAGGGTTAGGTATTTGTTTGTGATAGTTAAAGTTAGGGTAAGGGGCTAGGGAATGCACTGTGTCTCCACAACCATAGAAAGACCAGCATGTGTGTATGTGTGTGTGTGTACATGTGTATGTATGCATGAATGTCTTGTGTAATCTAGTCCGGTTTGTCACTGCTCGGGGCTCCTTGCTGTGTGAGCGTATGCCAGTACTCCACTTTCTTCCCTTTGTTTTTGAGACACTCGAACCAGTGTTTGAGTCTCTGTCCACTCGCATTGATACCCAGTTCCACTCCACCTGAAACCAGAGGGAGAAAACAGAGAGGAGGAAGAGTCAGGAGGTGAGGGGACATTGGTCATGATGAAAGGAGAATCTTAGAGGAAGCGAGGGAAGGAATGACAGAAAGAAAAACCAGTAGTGGAAGAAGCACTCAGACCATTACTTGGGTAAAAGTACAAATACAAGAATGTAAAAATACTCCATTACAAGTAAAGGTCTGGCATACATTTTACTGTTGTAGCCAGTTTTAACTACTGTATTTTCAGTTCAGTGGTTTTGCCAAATGGTTCCCAACCAAGGGGTTTGACCCTCTTATAAGGGCCAGGAGATAAATCTGGAGGGTTGTGAGATGATTAATGGGGCAGAAAAGAAGAAGAAGCAAATTTGAATGCTTTTTTGGCCTTTTCTTCTTCAGCTACATGCTAACTGTAATCTGCTGCTTGGGCAGGTAGCGTTGCGGGTTTTTAGAGCTTTTTTGCAACAACTCTGGTGGCATCAGAAAAAAAAACAAATAAGGAGACAGACAAGACATTCTGTCTTCTTGTTAAAATCTAATGTTCAGTAATGTGTAATTGAGCTTCAGCAATAATGTACATCATTCATGCCATTAAAGATAATTATTATTTGACAGGTAGACAGACATGGGAGCAAAGAAGGAAATAAACGACAGTATAGACAAATGCCTCCAGGCAGAGAGAAAGAGAAAAAGACAGGTAGCTGGGGAATTACATGAAAGAGAGATGCAGATAACAAAAGATTTATTGAAAGAGCCTGGCCACTGAATGTGATGGGTGGGGGGAATGAATATGCAGAAAAGCAGGAAATGACTCAGGTTGAAGTGAGCGGAGGTGATGGAGGAGTTGGTGGAGGCACACTGGAAGACAGAGAGACGCAGGCAGTTGTTGCACCGAGGTTATTACAAAGCCATTCCCTTGGCTGTGATTGCATGGTTAATGGAGTGTGAAGTTTTAAACACGGTATTTTGGCGATGCCGGCTTCTAACAGCGCCTTGGAAAATGACAGCCGCAAGCAAACAAGGTTTGATTGTTGAGCTACGACTCATCTGAGCTCGGGAGTGAACGCTGCTGCTGGGAGGAGAGGGGAAGCCTTTGAGTGTTTCATAGCCTGTATCCTCCTTCTCTTTCCCCTCACACACAGATACGCAACTTGAGCAGGTCTTAACCTGTTGGCAGAGTTTCGACAGGATAATCACGCACAATGCTTTGTCACCCCCACCCACACAACACTCCCACCACCTCCGAACAGAGATCGATGGAGTGTTCCCTGAGCCTGCAGGCTGTTGGTGACAAACGAACGGTCAGCCATCCTGACATGCATTGGGGGACAGAAGAAGGATGAGGAACCGGAGCTGGAGGAGATGACACAGACAAGGGTGAGGCTGACATATTGGTGAGCATATGGGTACCAACACTGGCACAGGTTTGACCCTGTCCTCTGTCTGCTTATTTTTACACAAAATCCTCCACAAAATCTGGCAGAGCGTTACACCTAAAGGCATCAATATGCTTTAAATTAAGTTCTTGTCAGATCACCGAACAGCTTCTGAATCCTTGCCTCTCCCCACACTCTTTCCCCTGCATCTGACAATTTTTGTAACTTTCCAAGAACAACAATTCCACAAGCACGCCCACTTCATGCAGTAATTGGCCAGGTGTGTGTAGGTGACAAAATATGCAGGATTTGAACTTTTCTCTCAAACTCTCTTTTAATTTTTCATGCACGACTGCTTCCCTCACATTATGTGTGTAGCACCAGTAGGTGAGTGCAACACTATGAAGAGAGAATACCTGAAACTGTGCACCATCATCCACATTTGTAACATTTGGACCAAGTACCAACACTTTTTCCTTGGACATGTTTAGATGACACTTCAGATGAACCAATACAGTATAAACTCTATTCACTCCTGTTAACACATGTTCAAATGAGGTGTCATTTTAGTGAGCAGCACTAACAGACCAAAAGTATTGTAAATTACTTGCAATTTTCGAACTAGGACATGTGACTTGCCCTCAAAGACCTCAAAGAAATCTGTACACTTAACTGCGTGGAACTGATTACATTTTTTATTATTATTATTAAAGGTAACATGACGCCAGGGATTGCTGTAATTCTGAGGTGGTGGCCCAGTGTGAGTAAAAGAACATACATAACTTATAGCTAAATCACTCAGTTTTATAATAATATTGATGAAGAAGCTGCATTTAATGTGGATCAGTCACAACATGGCCGATACCTGATCTGCTTATAAAGATCAGTACTGCCTCCAGAGCAGTCTCTCTTTCTTTATCAGTTGTGGTATGTTTTCTGATGTTAGACACTGCAAATGTAAAACACAAAATCGTAGCAAACACGAAATCAGAGGTTTGGATTTGGTTCAGGGGGAAGATGAAATTTCCCATCTCTTTTTGTGTATTGATTGCTCCCCCTCAAGTCATCCACTTGATTTATTGCCTGTGTTTCCTTGTGTACTTTTGCCCTCACTATTTTTTCTCTCATTGTTGAGTTTTTTCCTCCCTTTATCTCTAAAATCTCACCTTTTACCGTTTGACACCCTCTATATCTTCTGCTAAGCCTATTAGCCCACTTGTTATTGCTCTCAGTCTTACACTAGTGCAGCAGCATTGTGCTTGCTCGGCCTCTTTATCAACTCCTTTTCTCCATTCTTCTTTGTCTCAGTGTCATTTTTCTCCCAGCCTCAATTAACATAACTGGCAGGCTGCTGTAGCCAAACCTGTAATGATAATGGTCAAGGGAATGGCTGTTATCTGGGGCCGTACGTTAGACTGATGGCCTTTTCCCCCAGCAGGGCTAATAACTCACTGGGCTTATCTAAACACCGGGGTGTCTCCCACCGACCCACCCACCCACTGCTTTGCACACATGTGAGCACACGCACATTAGACAGAGTAAAATGCTTTGATCTGAAGGTCTTCAAGCTCACAGGGTGGTAATCCATTCACACTGTGCATCCCCACCAGTCCCCCATCATTCCCTAAGCTCCCGTTGGCGTGATATACACACCAGGCCATGCCAAAGCTCTTTAGCAGACTGATGAAGCAGCAGTGATCTGATGTGCCAAGACCATGAGGGAAGGGGATCCAGACAAAACGTCTTCCTTTTTGATTTCTAAAGCCTTTCCATTTCCTTTTCCACTCTCTCAAACTCTTCTTTGCTTGCTCAATCATTCTCCTCAAGCCTCATAATTACCCCTCATCTCCATGCATTTTCTTAAACTCCTCTCTCCGCCCACACTCGCCCTGGTTTTTTAATGTTTTCTGCAATTGCATTCCTTTCATTCAGACACTACTCTACAGTCATCTACTTTGCTGGAGCTGCTCCTTTCCTCTCCACTCCTCCCCGCCACACCGCAGTTTCTCTCAGCCTACCTATGAAGTCGTTGCTCATTCCCAAGTCGTAGTCCCACACAGAGATCTCCAGGGTTTTCTTTGCCAGCTGGTCCAAGGGTACTTCATATGAAAACTCCTGTGCAGGTGGCACACACAAGAGCATATTTATATCAATGATTCATAAACACAAGAGTTGAAAGGAAAAGAATTTTTAATTTAGTACATTTTTAGTAGAAACACACAGACTGATGCTGAGAACATATTCAAGGAGATGTCATATCTGAAGTACTTTTAAAAGGGGTATGCTTAATTGCCCTGCTCCACATGACAGGAAGTCATTTGGAGCTAAGTAGCAAAATTAAAGAAGCTTCCAGGTGTGTTATGGTTATATGAAAGAGACACTTTTACCTCATTGAATTCAGGGTTGAGAGTCTTTTTCTTAACTGAGGTCTTGTACTTGGACTTTTTCCCCATATCTGGCTGCAAGATGCTGAGAAAGAGAGAAAAAAGACAGCAAAAGCTAAAGAGGATATGAAATCATCAGGACCTTGTACGCTCTTCAAGTTGTGTCCACACTCAAAGGGATACTTTGACATTTTGGTAAAAAGGCTAGTTTGTTTTTTTCCCCTGGGCGTTAGATGAGAAGATTATTACCACTCTCATGTTTTTCCAACATTAAAAATCTAATGACAGCCAGCAGCAATTAGCTTAGCTTAGCATAAAGACAAGGAACAGGGGAAATAGCTCGCATTATACTTAAGAGGTGTTGGTGGGTGGATTTTGTTAACTTTAGACAAAGTGACGCTACTTGTTTTCCTGTGTTTCCAGTTTGTATACTAGGCTAAGCTATGCTAAGCATAAATATTTATCCTGCAGAAATGAAAGCGGTATCAGTCTTGGCAAGAAAGTGAACAAGTGTATTTCTCAATTTTTAAAACTATTGCTCTGGTTCCACTCTAGTTGCAGCCCATGGATGTACTTCTGTAAAGTAACTTGTCAATGTCTAAGCAGGGACAACTGTAAAACAAGGTTTGTGAAATAAAGATGCTCAAATACATTTTACCTTTCAGACAGGGTCAGAACATTCATTATTTCTGAGATCTAAGTAATTAATCCATGAATTTATTATCTTTTGCCCTGCAGTGACAGGAACCCTTGCTGAATGGCAGGAACAAAGGGAGGCAGAAAATTTGCAAAATCTTTTGTTGAGATAATTGTGACCCAGAAGTCTTTTGAACAAAAGTGGGGACAGCGAGCTCGTGAAATAGAAAGAGAGGGAGCGACAGTAGACCACAGCAAGATCATAATCATGCCGATGTTGGAGGAGTATACGCTCCAACGAAGAGGCAACAGAAGGATCGCTAGAGGGCAACGGGAGTCATCATCAGCATAAATTCCAAGTCAAGATGTTCAGGCGGTGAGATATCTCACTCTTCCAGCCTACTCCCCCTCCCTGCTAGTGACGAGTCCTGGCCTGACAGCTGATGCATGAGATGGGCTTGGGGCTGTCACTGCAGAGCCGGAATCAGAGCGAGTGAAGGATGGAGGGATGGAGGTGCAGAAGGAACAGGAGGAGGAGGAATTGATAGCAAGCAAGGTGGTGGCACAAAGACTCGAGTTTGCCGTCGGTGCTAAAAATGTCATTTTTCACGATATGAAATGATCTGCCAAAGTTGTAGTTACCAGATATAATTATGATTCCAGCTCTACTTTTTTTTAAAAGCAACATCTCACACAGTTATAACTTACAACCATTTTTACCCAGCACTGAGCAAAAGAAACCTCAAGATCAGAGTATATGTTTATAGCTTTGTTTGATATCCTGCAATAGCAGTTATGGGGCAGGAGAGATAGATGCCAGGATGTCAGAAGAGGCAAGATAAATCTGAGGGACCGTAAGATCATTAAATGGATAAGAATAAAAATATATTTCATTATGTGAAAAGTATCAAACTTTTCTCTAATTAGTTTTTCTTCATGAAATACTTGATATTTTCATCAAAATATAACAAAAATATTTAGTAACTGCTCATAACTCATGTCCACACTACAACCATAATGTCTGAGATGGGCTTGGGGCTGTCACTGCAGAGCAGCTAGTGGGAATTGCTTGGTTTTAAGAATCCACAAGTCAAAAACTTTAAGAACCACTGTCCAGTAAAGATACAAAGCTATATTCTCATTCAGTGACTGATCTCATAATGTGACTGTCAGATAACCCTGCATCAATTGTTTTTTTAATGGCCACTTTTGTGGAGCACTGCAAAAAGCTGTAAACACCGTCCTGACATTATAAATTTCTTATGGTGAACATGTTAACAAACATTTACCTATTTATGCATTCAGCAGACATGGAGCAACATTATCATTCAGTCAGAGTTATGTTTTTGGACACCAGACGAATGTAAGTCCAATATTCACTCTCTTGTTTTGCTCTCCACCTGCTCCTGGGGGAAATATCCGGTTTTTAGCTGCATGCTGCCTTTTAGTGCTGAGCAGGTAGTTTATTATCGGAGCTTTTTCATTGAAGTCAGCTGCTTGCTGCAACTGAAAATGACTTTGATGAGAGTGGCGAGACTGACCCAAAACAGTAAAGTTTCGGGCCGTAAACCCAAAACAATGAGCTGAAAGATGCTAAAATACTCTGCAGAGCTTGGGGAAACTGCAAAGTCGAGTTCAGTCTCAAAGTTGGCTCACCACATTTATTTTGAGGAAGTTATTGTCCAGTTTTACACAGCAGATATGGACAGTGCGCTAACTTTCTCGATTGCTGAACTAAATGCATTACAGAAAATAGTTGACACTAAGAGAGAATTAATAGCGTGTGTCTCTCCTCTTTAAGAAGAGACATACATGTCTTTTCATTCTCTGCATCTCGATATAAGTACCCACAAGTAATGAACTATCTGAATGCCTATTAGGACCCAAATTACACTGTTGTTCCAAGTCATTCAACTCACTAAATGCTACCAAACAATGTCCTGTCACCAGTCACAGGCTCAGTCCGATGTTTACTACGCTTTAAAAGGTCATTTTCACCATAAGCTAATCAGCATTTATCCTCCAAAATACCTGGTGCTTATACAATGGCCTGCCTGCCTTCACAAGAAAAGAAAAGGTAAACTGGAATGAAAGAAGGAATCAATTGAGAGAGGCAGCCAAACAAAGCCTCTATTTGACCAGCAGCATGTGAGAGGGTGAGGTGAAAGCCCAGGGGACATCTCAGTCTGAGCTGTGCCAAATCACATTTTAACATACGGCTCCAAGGCAGCTCAGACAGGGGAATTCCAATTTCCAGAATAATAAAACATCATTTGACAGCAACATTCATAACAATGATAGCATAAATAAAAATATATTCCGTACAGCAGCAGCCAAACTATGCTCAAATTACCGTAGAAAATTCAATGTGAAGAATAATTCATAACAAGGGAGGCTGGTCCATAGAGATATGAGAGGATTATCCCCTCAGTTTTTTGTTAGCTGTTCCCTTAAAAAGTAGGTTGTTTCGCTGCAGAATACAGTAAACTAACCATACATTTCTGTGCTGCATTCATCTACCGTTTTAGCTCTGTGTCACCAGCTTCAACTGACTGATAAGGTTCACAGGGACTCGCAGCTGCTGTTCTCTAATAATCACGATGGTCTTTAAATACTGTTCATGAAGCAAACTGTTTTTCTCATATGAAGCAACATGAGCAAGCAAATTAACACCTACAGAAGGGCGACAGATTAAAGGAAAAACCAACACTAGGTGCCTTTGAAAGGTGCTGGGACACCACATGCTGCCAGAGCAGCTTCAATGTGCCGCCGCATTGATTCTACAGGAACTCTACTGGAGGGACGGAGCATCATTCTTCCAAAAGATCACCTCATTTGGTCGACACCTCAGTCCAAAATCTCCCATAGGCGTTCAACTGGGTTAATATCTGGTGACTGCAAAGGCCATAGCATATGATTCACATGGCCCCTCGTGACTTATGGATGGAGACATTATCATCCTGTCCACTTATCTTTACTTTAATTTGTCACCTATCTGATTCCGAAAGGTAGCATTGCTGCAGGGCTCGCTGTATGTGCTAGACATGTATGGCATGTGTTAATGAACAAAGCTGTCCTCATATTACTAGACAATAGTTGTTACAATAGCTGATTTGTATATTATAATATCTTTCTTTTTTCCTTTTTCTTTTCTTTTAAATGATAGGTTCAGATTAGTTTTTAAGTCTTACTGTAATGCAATACTCACACAAATACTGTATATGTACATTGGAAGAGTTATTGGTCAGTGTAATCATACCTCACATGTATATACTATGCATGAAGCTCTCTTTCAGATCTTCAGCCCTGATTCTGTGTAAAATGCTTTAAAAGTTCAGCTGAAGCTAATATGAGGCTTTAGCAGTCTGAGCTGGACCAATCACACAGGTATCCTCTGACATTATAGTCCTTCTAGTATGACAATCACTCTTTGTGTTACAATCCCTTCACTGCAGTGGAGTTTCCTTGCTGAATTTTAGCCTGAAAGGACAGTAATACAGGAAGAAATCCACTTAGTTTCACTAACTCACACTATACCAAGGCATCACATTAACTTCAGCTAAGTAGTAGCTTATGGAGTGGATACCAATAACTCTTTCAATGTGTTAAAATAAACTTGGGGGAATGGGACCTATTATTTTATCAGTTTGTTTCTTTATAGCTTGTTTAAACTTGGGAGAGGACGTCCATTGTGTAAAGCTTTAGCTTTATGATCAGACAGCTCTACATTTTGGGAAATATGCTTATGCACTTTCTTGCTGAGAGGTAGATAAGAAAAATCAATGTGAGTAAGCAGATTTTGTTACCTTTGGACAGAGCCAGGCTAGCTGTTTCCCCATGTTTTCAGTCTTTATGCTGCGCTAAGCTAACTGGCTGCCTGCTATAGCTTCACATTTACCATATTGATCTTCTTATCTAACTGTTGGCAAAGTGAATAAGCATATTTCCAGAAAATGTCAAACTAGGTATTTAATGCTATTTTGTATATGTGCAAATGAAATGAAAGGAGATATCAAGTCCTTAAACACAACCTGAAACAATAGCAGTAACACTCAAAACTCTACATCATATCTGTCGAGTAGCACATGACATTTTTTCATTTTTTCATTTGTCTTTGCCCAAAATACCCCTTCATGTCATGAGAGCCACATTGCGTGACAATTTGGCAACCCTCTAACTAGTTGAGTCATGAAAATGTGGTACCTAAAACCATCCTGACAGCAAGTTTAGGTTGGGGAGAGGATCTCTGTAAATGAGTAAAAGAAACAACTAAAACACAGCTAAGTCACAGGGAGAGATGAGCCAGAGGGAGCTGGCAACAAAAACAGTCACCAGACAAAGGACGTGTGACATAGAGATGCAAAAGTGATAGAGTAGATAAGCGACAACTGCAAAAGAAGAGCTAAATATATGCCTGCTGCAGAGAGGAGTTAGGATTTTCACTTCACACAAGGGTTCAGAGGAAAAGAGAGAGAGAACAAAACTGTAAAGCATGGCAGGGTGCTTCATCAGCAGGAAATATCTGACATGTTATGCACTTTTTCTGCCCTCACATGTCTTTCTCCTGACAGAATATATATACATATATACAGTAGGTAATGTGTGAAGAGCAAGGCAGAGAAAAAGTGGGCCCCTGTGAAGGATGTAAACTCATTTAGTCTTTAAAATGCTAATTTGTCCTTTTAAATGGAAGACAAATTAGTTCTGAGATAATTCTGACCTTGTGTCACTTGAATGGCTTCAAAAGGCTGATTGAGAGTCACGAGGAGAAAGGACCAATTGGAAAAGCCCTCTGGTCAAATGCACGGACACGCACGGACACACACACATACACACACCATGGATAAAGAGCAACTCGCATCAGCTTTAGTTACAGATTACTCAAGAGGATTGCTGGTGTTACAGCTGCAGGACATCACCAAACTGACAGTGACATACGTTAGAGAGCTTGCTGAACAAATTAATTCCTATGTTGACTTAATTTTTCAGTATACTCTGGAGATGTAACTCACCTATACCAGCAATACATTCACCTCCATTTTATTTGTGTAAAGGTAACTTCATTAAAACTTCAGAGCATTAATTATGTTATGTCTTTGGTGGAAACCACAAAAGGATGCGTGAAAAGAGCGGCACATTCTCTGAAGACTGTCCACTGAACTAAGGTAAACAACACTCTTTGTGATGGATACACAGAGTCGCTGGTACAAAAACACCAAAGAGAACAAAAGGAAAACTCTGGCAGAGAGGCAAATGAAAAATCCAAATGACTAGAGTGCCAGAAATAAGAATCAGATCAGAGCAGTGGCTTAAACAAATCGTGTCAACTAAAGGAGTGTGGATGAAAGAGAAACAGCCAGTGCAAGGATGCAGAACGAACACAACAAAAGTGGATAAATTGCAACAAAGTGGGTAAGGAGAAGAGAGAGACAGAGAGAAGGAGCTGGATACTCATATGTTACATTACAGAGTACTTAAAAACACTGTGCACCATAATAGGCCAATAAAGCACAAGGCGTCTCTTTTAAAACAAATCAATAGTGTGGAGAGAAGGAAGAAAAAAGATTCACGTGTGTCGGAAAGAGTTTCTTTCTTTTTCACACAACGTGAGCTTCCTCTTTGTTTTGTGTTTTTTCTCATATCTCTCTACCGCAATTCAGAAGACCTTCAAAATCCCAGTATTGTGGGTGAGTACTGAAAAGTTTTGCCCACTTGTACGACCTACTGAAAACATCAGATCAAAATGTTTTTCAGTCCTGTAATTCTAGCTGTCCCTTTGACTCATACCTTACTGAAAAAAATGGTGCGGATCATCCAGTCTTACAGTTCTGAGAAAATAAACTTCTCTTACAAATCTAGGCAGAGATGGGTGTTATGGGTATCTGTAGAGTGCAGAAGATCACAAAGGACCCAGCATGCACACCTCTGAAATCTCAAACAACGTGTCATATAGCCCTGCATGTCAAACAAGTTGACTGGTTGTTTTAACTTCCTTTCACATAAGGATAAAGTGTAAAGAATAAAAGAAAAACGAATGTCTCTGAATGACACCAGTGCACATTCGCTTATATGCCATTGGCAAAGCATGTCCCAGCTTTAAACCTACATTAGGCATACAAAGGGTCAGAAAGATACTCAGGCTAATCCATCTCTTTTTCTGCTTCTTTTACCATCATCCTCAGGCTTTCAATTAACATCATCGTGGTCAAAAATTAAAGGCGTTAAAGCCAAGTCAGGTAAGATTAAACCTTAAATGACTGTATTCCAATCATACTATCCTGCATCACTGTCTAATCTGCTGATGAAAATACAGCCTTTAAAACTTCCTTTATTTCTGCACCCTGGTGCTCCCTCTACCTCGAAGCCTCCCACTGTTGGAGGTGGCGTTGGTTACAGGATTGGTTGTCCTGTGTGGGAGCTCTCACTTCCTGCACTGTTGGTATTTAAGTGCAGCAGGCAGATCGGAGATTGAGCTGTGTGGGTTTTATCTGTCACCGTCCGTGCCTTACAGGCAGGTTGGCTCAGGTGCATAGTGTTAGACACTTTTCCTCTCCCTGGTTCTGTATTTTAGACTTTGAAGAGACCTGCTGGCTCTGGCTGAGAAAAGTATCAGTCTCTGTACAGGCTGTACAGTATGATCAGGAAAAGGAGTCTTCATCCACCTCCTTCCTGTACTGTGATGGGTGGTGTCACAACCATTGTGGGATTGCATCTCCTGGATGACAGTAACTTTTAAGGTTGCTATTGGCATTACATGTAGCTGACACCTTCTTCCTGTCTCAAAGATTGACACAGAATCATCCTACTTCAGCTCAAAAATCCAGTTCAGAGTTGTGGTTGTGTCGCTTGTTGTGCTGTGTAAGGTCAGTCAGGCTTATGCTGACTTTCCATTCCTGTCCCTAATGCAATAAGGTCCTGGACTGTGGTTCGTTGTATGCCCATTTCTCACTCAAGGTTTGTGGGTGTTGTGCCATGTAGGTGTCAGAGCAAGGCATCTGGCTACTCCCCCTCAAGTCTGACAGTTGGTTAAAGGGCAAAGCATGTGTGAAACAGAATAAAGGTTATACGCTGTAACTCTGGGTTCTGTGAGCCATCTCAGAGGCCTGTAACATTAACTGTGTTCATGGTGTTTTCACAATGACACAAGTGACAACATTGAGTTTGCTAAACAGTCAGTATGCAGACTAAAAATGTTTGAATTTTGAGTGTGCTGTTAATGTACACTATTGTCCCACAATTAAATACACAAAGGAAAGTTTCTCAAACACCTCAGTAAAAAACCCCAAAAACATTTCTATATACTATTATATTTTACAGATATATATGTATTACCTTGATCCAGGGTCTCTTGATATTTATCGACCAGTCGCTAACTTTCCATTCTTTTCAAAAGTACTAGAGAGAGTCTAGAGCAGAGTACTGGAGTGTCTAAGCAGCTTTCAGCCAACATATCTCACAGTAATCTTTCTGAGGCTTTTCAATCTGCTTGCAGGGCCTGTCACTCCACTCAAACTGTGCTTGCCAAAATGGTAAATGATCTTCTGCTTACTATGGATTCAGATTCAGAACTTCTGAGCTTCTGTAACTCGATCTCAGTGCAGCTTTTGATACGGATTGGTTAGAACCAATTTGGTGAAAATCTTACTTATCTGAAAGAACACAGTGTGTTTCCTGCAATAGTATTACATCAGTATTTTCCTACGTGAAATATCGAGTAGGGCTCGTTTCCTTGGCCCACGGATTTTCTCTCTTTATATTTCTCCTCTCTGCCAAATTAAATGCAGTCATTGTTATGCTGATGATACTCAGTTGTATCTACTAATTTGTGTCTATTTTCCTCCTCCTGAATTTAGATAAAACTGAGATGCTGGTCATTGGTCCAACCCGAAATAGACACCAGTTTGAACAAGAGTAGCCCTCGAAAACTGCGATTTCTCAAAGTATGACAGCCACGAACCTTGGTGTTACCTTTGATCTTACCTTCTCTTTTGATCAGGACATTAAAGACACCATCAAGACCGCCTTTTTTCACCTATGCAACATAGCTACAATTTTACCATTTTCTTTTCTGTCCATAGCAGATGTTCAGATCCTAATTCATGCCTTTGTGTCATCCTGACAGAATTACTGTAACATTTTGTTTTCAGAGCTGCCATATGCTCATAATAAAAGTCTTCAAATATTTCAGAATGCTGCAGCTAGAATTGTAACTAAATCCAGAAGATTTGACCATATTACAGCAGTTTTAGCTTCTCTTCATTGACTTCGTATCCACATCAGATTAGACTTAAGGTGATCTAATGACATACAAAAGCAGGCCTCTTCCTACCTGTCTGATCTCCTAAAACCTTATACTCCAACCTTATGCTCCTGCCTGTCCTCAGAGTTAAAAAGAAGTCAACAGGCTTTTCTCTGGGGTCAGGAGGGAGGTTATTCCAGACTGTTGAGGAATTTAAATCCAAACTTAAAACTCAGCTTTATGGCTTAACTTTCAGCTAGTGGCTTATTTGTTTTTGGTTATCGTTAGAACGATTGTGATCATTATTAAAAAATAAATACATTGACACGCTCACCTCCACATCTTAAATTTTCACTGTGCTATAAAAACATCACATCACTTCCGATGCTGGCAGAAAACACAGGCAATGAACATAAACTGCTAACACAGAATAGCTGCACATAATTTGTAGAAGACCAGATTTGTTCATGAATATCTGACGTGACTTACATTTTGACAAAGGGGTCAGAGTAGCCGTTGGAGTCCATGGCGGCCAGATGGGCACAGCGTATGATACCAACCAGCAGGCAGCCTTTCTCTGTGTTATAGCACAGTGACACCAGGATGCGGCCACGCTAGGGACACAGAAAACAACAGTGTCAGACACAACACCTGTTTCTACCCTGACGTTTCCTTACTCAATGAATGCAAGCAGTGGGGAATCCTGCAGCACTGTCAATCTCAAGTTTCTCAAAAAACTTTTCCCGGTGAAGAAACAAAAACAAAATGAAGACTAGATGAAAACGGAATTAAAATTACAACACCAAATAAATTAGTTGTGATTTTCACCACATAAGATATTGTGTGTGTTCTCATGGGTAACAGGAGTATTCAAATTAAAGCTTGTAATTAAAGGCCTTATCTGTGTCTGGCAAAATGACACTGCTCCCTTCTCCTCCTTTTAATCTCCAGGTTCAACCATAAACTGAGTCTAATCAGAGACCAAAAGCTATTAGCCTCTGTCTCTAGAATCATGAAGAGAAATGAGATAATGACCACCAGAGAAGAAAAACACTGGACTAGCAGCACGGGTGTGATTTACAAACTGTTGCTATACTGCGTCTGTGTGAGCAGTTTCCCTTCACACTGGTCTATTAAGGTTTGTGCCACAGACACATACACTGATTAAACCTATTAATTAAAACTTTTCCTTCTGTGATGGTGGAAATGGAGGATAGATTAGAACTGCTGAAGAGATAAGAAAATGTATTAGATATAGGAGAGTAATAGGAAATTACAGTCAGAGAGTTTTGGTTGAAAATGGCAATAATAAGATTGGTGACGATAAAGCTGATGATAGTGTTACCTCCTCCTCTGCCACAAGTGCTCCCTGCTCCACTGTTTGATTGTTAGTTTCTTTATTCTGAAATGAGAAAGAGTGTGAGAGTGAGAGAGAGAGAGAGAGAGAGACATCATGGTTATAGCCTACAGTGCCTCCAGGTGAATATCTATTACACAATATAATGCAGCATTTGAAATTGATGCCTGATAGCCCCCAGGCAAACATGCACAATGGAAATAGGACACATCTTGATATATGTGTCCACAGAAACCCATCTGGTATGTATGTGAAAGGTCCACACACACACACACACACACACACACACACACACACACACAGTGTATGTACCTGTGCAATTCTCTCCAGGCCCATATTGTAGCGCTTGCTCTCGCCCTCTTTCAGCTTCTTCAGAGCCACTCTCACCTCTCCGATGAATTCATTTCGTCCGAGCCTGTCCATGTCACACACACACAGCCTTCATACATACATAAAACAGACACACACACATACATATAGGGAAACAGAAGAGAAGCAGGTGAGTCTGTGAAAAGTTACAGATGAATCCTGCCACCACTTTGCTGTGCTCATTATTATGAGGCAAGTGTAGACTGTGCCAAATATATCCAAAGTGCATGTGAACAATCAATCAGCTCCGCCATCTGCAACACAAGATGAGTTCTCAGTGGTTTTCACGAGCAGCCTCATGAATGATGAGAAGGTGTATGATTGCTGAGGGTTTCCAGAGGATTTCAGTCTCTTCCTTTTTGGCTGTTACTCCATCAGACACTAATTTGTCGTAATTGAAACATGTAAAAGGAAGGAGATTGTCTGAGGCAGGTAATCAGTTTTCTTTCTGCATTTCCCTGAGCTGAAAGCACAGACTGATTTCATGTTGTATGCAGGAATTTTCTCATCATTCAACATTTGTCAAAATATGTTTACTCTAAACCACAAATGTCCATCTGCTTGTGGTGCAAGAGGAAAAGTCAGTGCATCACTAAAATCATTAGGATTCATCCCCAAAGGAGCATGTATGTCTGCACAAAATTTAATGGCAACCCCTCTAACAGTTGTTGAGATATTTAAGTCTGGACCAAAGTGGTGGACCAACCAACATTCCCATCTCTACAGCTGCTAACATAGTTAACAAATAACTACTAACAACATAATGTGCCATATTATTATTGTTTGTTTAAGTTCAACAGGGTCTCCTGGTCATATTTCAGGGCAAAAAGTTAATATTTGGATAAAAAGTTAAATCCTTTACACACATAAAGTGCTACTGAGCGGGATATCAGTGCAGTACTGATGGTTTGATTACTTCCACCTTCAGCCCAGACGAGTCCACAGCAACAGTCTCTTTTTTTATTTTGTGTCTGTCTTTAGTTGCACGCTAAATTCAAAATCAGACAACTGAATCAATATCTTCCTTTATATTGCTACGGTTCTGTAAAATGATTTCTACCACAGGGCGCACTTATTCAAACTGATGGTGATGTTTGATGGAGGGTGAATATTCAATCAGCTACAGTAGAGTCTTCATAGCCCATCACCTGCTACAATATTCCCTCTGTGCTCCAATATTCCCAGATGGACTGTTGCTGCTCTTGATTTCTTCCTCGCTCATTGCTCTCTACTCTCAACCTCTCTCCCTCTCTCTCTCTTTTCACAGACACACAAACACACACACCTTCCCCCTCTTCCTGTTCTCTTCCTGTCCCTCTGACATTTTGACGTTTGACATGCTGGTTCCAGCCTTTTAGTCATAACTGATGAGTATCTCTAGCAGAAGCTTTGGAATAACTCTGACTCATGACCACTGCTGTCAGATGATTTATGTGCCTTTGCTCTGTCATACATGTGGGGTGTCTGCGATGAGACGAAGGCTGTGGTGAAATGTGACACCAGTTACGCCCAAACTTTTTGGCTTCTCCTGTGCGAAAGCTCCATCCTTTTCCTCGCACCCTCTCCCACAATTTTCCGGCTTTAGGATTCCTCTAAAAACCAAACAGATGCTCGCGGAATCTGTTCAACTTTCGGTGCCAAGTTCAGTGTGCAGTCGCTGACAAAATCTGCCTCATGAGTTACATTAGATTACCAGGGTGCCTTAGCAGGTTCGTGTGCTGTCTGTACTTGTGAAAGTATCTCTTTAATGGAGCAGAAAGAGTGTCAACAAAAACTGACTTTGACGACAACAAGGATGACCCTTGCTGTGGTGTTTTTTAAAAGCATGAAATATGGACCTCGCTTGCATTTCCAACTTTATACTGTATATATTTAATGGATCCCCACTAGCCTGCCATTGATTTGTTATGCCATATTGCTTTTAATTCCATGTTAAAGGGATAAAGGGCTTAGCTCTCTGTTTTCTACATTTGGGCATTACTTCATGTTCCCAAATACTAACCGAACTGTTCATGCCAGCTGATAAAATGATAAAATGATTTTAATACTGTCAAGATAAATTGCTTTTTTTGGGGGGGGGGGGGCACCTCATCAATGCATATTCTTTTATGTGATTAGAGATACAGATATAACAGTATCAGATCATATTTTCATTTAGCTAATAAACTACTTTCTTATTACAGAATTAAGAGTCTATAGCCATGTTAGCAGCTCTAAGGGGCTGTACTTAGACACAGAGGTGCTTTAAACCATGCTCACAATGGCAGGTGTAATGTTTGTTGTGTTCCCGATTCTGATGATGGTGCTAGAGGAAAAGTCAGGGGATCACCAAAGTCATTAGGATTCATCCTCTGGGGACCATAAACGTCTGCACAACATTTCATCAATAACATCAATCCACTGTTGAGATATTTCAGTCTGGACCAAAGTGGTGGACCGGCCAACTGACATGCTGCTAGCGTGGCTAAGAATCTAGCGGCCCCAACTAAAAATATAATTCTCACCTGCACATCTAGCACTTAAAAGTATTTTTTACCCCTGAATATCATGTACATCTCTACATGAGGTGTCCAGTAGCTAATCTCAGCCTCGCCCTCCATCCAATACCAAATCAAGTCCTAGATTTGTTCCTATCTCCCCACAGCCGAGGACAGTGCGAGTCTATTACGAAGTCCGACAGAGGGATGGAGAGATAGAGGGAAGAAATTGAGAGGAGAGAGCCTAGACCTGGCACTGACATCATGTTGGTAGTCCTTTAAAACACACACACACACACACACATACACCCCTCCACACGCTCCATCTCTCCTCTGTTAACTGTCAGCCCGATAATCATTTTAGTGATAAAAGCCACAAGGAGTCTTAAATATGAGATTCTCCCCAAGGTAAGTATTCATGTACAATTCACTTCTTCTTTTTTTTTGCACATTAAAATGTACATAAAAGGGTTGTGTCATTAAAATGAAGAGAAGGACTGGGGCGCCACATTATCACTGTCACAGTCACTGCTTTCTAAATCATTTGAAATTTGCCCAAAGGCAGAGGCAGACTGCACCAACTGAAATTTGGACCTAATCTCAAAATCGTGGCAGCTTCACTGCAGTAAAACAATCTTCAGAGGAAGTCAATCTGTCTCATACTCAGACTTCAAAGGAGACAGATAAATCTGCTTGTTCCCAGTGCAGTTTTTTTTTTCTTTAATGTGTTTCAGGTATTTTCTAGAAGTTAGTGACAGCTCACAAAATCAGTCTGGAAACAAGCTGACTTTTACTGGAGATCAGCAAAAAGTTTCATTCAAATGCTTTAAGACAGTTGTAATTTAAAGATTGAATGTATCAGAATGGAGATTTTTGCAGTGTATTCCAGTGCGGTTGACTTTTAACTCAAGACCTGAGCACCTCAGGCAGCCTTGCTGCACCAATTAAAGGATTAGCCGGTACGAGACCAACCATGAAGTCTGGATTGAGGACATTAGTTATTAGTTTACTCAGCTGGTTCATTCCTAATAACAGACTGGACCTCCAGTGGCCCTTAGAGATAAAGTCTGCACACTGAGGAATAGAATTGTTGAATACAGAATATAAAAATATTAAAGCCATGACAACTTTTTTTCTTGGAGCCATTTCATAACCAGACTCTATTTAGCTGTCCCTTTTCTATTTAAGTGCATTTGGCCTCAGCATAATGGCTTTATATAATCATCATAACTGCAAATGAGTGAATGAATGGCAAAATATATAAATAAATGCACAAAACCACCAGTCTTCTCCCTCCACTCTGCGCACTACATAACTCTTTTTACATTTGTCCTCCAGTACAAAGAGCGGTGCAATAGAATGGACTTGACACCAAAGAAATTTTTAATGACTCAGAAGTTTTTGGCTGCACTCCAGCTTTTATCACCATCTCTGATGTGGGCTGAAGTGCCAAACAGTAAGAAGAAGAAGCTGCTTAAATGTATCTGAATGGAAAACACTGCTCAAAAATATTTCTTCTTATTTAGGTGAAAACTCTTTTAAGCTGAAATTGGTTTGGTCTGACTACAGTATGGCCCAGTTTAACTATAAACTTTGCACTGTCCAGGCCTTCGGGCAGGTCCACAGAGAGGCTGAGTCTGGAGCAGAGTCCTCCTGCTCAGCGGTGCACAGAGCACGGGGGATCAAAGAGTACAGCATCCCCCTCCTCTGCACCCTGCTGGGACCGGCGGAGCAGGATGCAGCAGCACACAACCCTGTGAATAAACATCTCTCCGGGGATCCTTCTCTGTTTCTCCATTCTCTGACTGACTCGCTGCTTTCTGTGGAGTAATGAGAACAAAGTCTGTCTGTTGGCTGCGGTACCGTGCTGGCGCCTGAACACATCCAGGGAGAGTTCGAGCAGATTTTCCTCCTTTCTCTATCTCTGCCCCCCCCCCCCCCCAAATCTTTCCCCTCTGTCAGACAGCGTTTCATTCACTCCAGCACGTTCGCCGTCTCACATATTTCTCACTGTCCTCATTCTTTCATTTTTTGGCTCCCCTTTGAGTAAACTCCTCCCCATCACTCGTCCCTCTTTTTTCTCAGCTAAGTGAATTTCCTCATTCATCACTTTATCCATCTCACCACTCTCTCTGAGCCAATCTCTCATCTCCCCCTCGCAATCTCTCTCTTTCAATTGACCCTTGGATTCTCTCCATCCCTCCATTCTGTCATTTTCCCCAATCTTGGCCTCCCCAGTTTCCTCTTCCACACTCCCTTTATCTGTCACTTGACATCATTCACGCTTTTCCTCCTGCTCTCTTTGTTGATCTTGGCAGCCACTGCTCTCTCTCCCTCTCTTCATCTCTTGCCTGACACTGGTCACACTCCTCTTTCTCGTTTTGGCTACCCAGAGCCCCCCTGTTGGTTTGTGTCTGTGGGCTATGTCCTTGAACAGAGGTCAGGTGGGTTTCCTCTAGTTTGAGGGGTCCTCTCCTCAAGCTGCCGTTTGTGTGTGTGTGCGTGTGTGTGTGTGTATGTGTGTGTTTGTGAAAGCTCAAGGACGCGTGTTGTTTGCATATGTGTGTGTGTGTGTGTATTTTCTCTACGTACAGAGGAGGGGCCATGCATGTTCTTTCCTGGCAGTGATTGCCCTTGGAGGATAAACACACACCTGTCTGCCTGCATTTGTGTGTAGAGTGCAGACAAGAATCATGGGTGTGTGTGTGTGTGTGTGTGTGCGTGTGTGTCTGCGCTTGTTTCTTCAGGATAAACAAAATGCCATCCAACCCTATTATGAATCCGCTGAGCAAACTGACACTGATTGTCGCGCACATGTTCACATACAAAACACACGCAAAACTCCGTCTATGAATCAACTTACACATGCACGATGACACGAGTGCGTCAGACTTTTTGGGCCAAGATGGCGAAGCTTGACCTCAATCACTCCAAACAGAGAGCACAGTGGGGAGGAAGGGGGGCTCAAAGCACAGTCAACACCTGAGCAGTTACCGCAGCAACAGCAAGTGGAACAGTTGGCTGGTGTCGCCCGGCTGCACTAATGAATTACATGGAAAAGCCGACTGGGAAGCATAGTCGGCTGCTGGGAGTCCCCCTGGAGGATTGGAAGCATGAATCCTCATCCTCTGCATAATAAAGTGGTCACTCGCCTGTCTGGGGAATAGTGCTAATAGCTGGCCGGGGTGAAATTCAGAGCAGAGCGCCTACATGAGTGTTTTGGTGGTCATGTCAGCTGCTGCTTGATGCCACTTCATGCCTGATGTTTCGATCCCATTCTGGCCCGTATTCTTCAGGTTTTGGCGGCATTTTGCCTGAGGAGGAAAGAAGGAAAGAAGCTGAAAAATCAATGGAGAAGAGGATTGAAGACAAAGTAGAATGTGAGAGTTGAAACAAGCTCCTCAGATCAGATAAACAGGGCAAAAGATCGTGAAACTGGAAGAGCAAAATGGGGACACTAAAATCAGAAGGAGAAGCATCATCTATCTCACAATATAGGATATCACAGACATCTGCTGCCTGCACATGGGGGAGAGGTAAGGAGGGACTGTGAGCTGCTGCCTGTCCGTCTGTCTCACTCCCCATCATGGTGAACCCAGACATTAGCACCAGCCAGACCTCCAAAACAAACACTGTATCTCAGACACAACACAACACAACAGCCAATTAAATTGCACAGCACAATCATATAGAAAAATTAGCTTAAGAGGGAGATGCCCACAAGGCCCTTAATAGCATCAGCATCCATAAATAAGTTTAAATACGCATATTTCCCGGTCCCCTCAGGATATATTCATCTTGTTTCGTTTTTTTTATTTATTTTATATTGATAAAACACTTCAAGAAATTGCATTCAATAAAATGTTGTTTTTTCACTAGCTCCCAAAGAATCGCATTACTGAGTACAATCCTTCGAAAAACCACACACTAAACAAATGATGAAGTTTAGACAGGTGTATCATAAATTGTGGGTTAATAAGACCTCGTGGAGCCACAGGCAGAACCCAGGTGGCTGTGTGGCTGCAGGGAGTGGTATGATGGTGAAATATTTGCTTAAGCAGTGTGGTACGCTTTTAATTCACTGTGCTTTGCCGGCTGTTTCAAATTCATGCCATATTATTTCTACTTCTACTTTATTACATTTGAGAGACATTTACTACATTTCTCTGCATAAGCGTAGAATGTTTGACGGCAATATAGTTACTGGTTCTTTTTGCACATTTAAATTGAAACCTTATATTGAACACCTGGGCCTGGTGCACTGAGGGCATTTAGATTATAAGACTGGTAAAAATCCTGTTTGTGTAAACCTTGATATAAGCACCTGTGCCACATAGATCTCTATTCAGTGAGCCTCATCACTCACACAATGAGCCGTCTTGATGATTAACGTGGGCACTATTACTGCTGTTTACATTAACCACACATATAGTGCATCGTCCTGGAGTTATAAATTTCTGCTAGAGAACCAAATGTATTAATCATATAAATAATTTGGAAACAAATCGCTGTTACCCTCTAAAGAATACAGAGCCCAGCTGTTTTGGGGATGGCTGAGCCTTCTTCTTCTTTTAAAAATCAAACTCTCCATATTTGAGGTCTGTTCTTAAGATTTACATCTTCAGTGAACCGGTGGCTCAGGGCTGGGAGCCACAGGAATGGGGCTAAGGGGCTACTTGCCATTGTTGAATTTTTCATGGGAATCTTGACAGCCAGAACAATATGGAATAATGCCGAGTATCTATTATTCCAACAATACGCCAAAAGGTAGTGCAAATATACACATTAAAATGCCATATGTGCTCATGCATCGTGGTAATCCATTCAATAATACATTACATAATAATAGAAATACCTCCATTCTTTTTACTTTAGTAGTTTTACATTGTGGAGTTGCTACTTTTATCTAAATAAAGGATCTTGTGGTCACACAGAATTATACCTGTAACTTTTCATTCTCTGACAAGCTGCTGCTCATGTCTGAGGCTTCATAGGACAACAAAACACCTCATCTCTCTCTCTCTCTCTTTTCCTTTCTGCTGATCAGCCTCTTGCTACAGCACCTCAGGGCGAGATGCTGAACCCTCCCATCTTCTTTCTCTCAGTCTGTTTTTGTCCCCATCCCATTGTTCTTACCTGTACTGCCTCCTCTTCCCCTCCTTCCCTCCGCTCCTGCTCCTTTTAATTCTCTAACCACTGAAACTTCTGGTTTATCTACAGACTCAATTTCCTCAGAGCTCTTTCCATAGAGGGAACAAGTGACTTCGTTCATGTCATTTGTTTAATTCATTAATGTGCAGGAGACGTATCCAAGAGCGGCAGAATCCGACTTACTGATAGTGTTGCACAGCTGTATGTGTGCCAGCGCGCTCAACAGAATTTCAACAACGATTTCACAAATAATCATCCTCCTTATTAATGAACTGGGTTGGACTTTCTGGTAGCATGTTACCACACACTCCGTCTACAAACATAAAACACTAGTTCCTCTTCCTGCCCTCTATGTCACTGCCTCATTTTCCCTCACCTGCATGTTTCTAAATGTTTTATCTCTGGCAACCATCCTGTCCATCACAGCCTCCTCCCTCTCTCCATTTTGTCTGCATGGGTCTCTTTACTTATCTCATGTCCTTCTTTCAGTCCCTACTTGAGCTGTAGAAACAGGTGTGTTTTGTCTCCAATTTTCCATGCACCTCGATTAGGAATGGACCACCACAGAGGCTCCAAGAACTACTGTGTTTGTGCATGTTTGTGTGTGTGTGTGTGAGAGAGAGCAGTGATAGAGGAGGAGGGAGGGATGAAGAGAGCATCTCTATGTGACTGCGACTAAAGCCTTAGCATGTGTCTGCATATACGCAAGGTCATGCGCCGCATGTGTTGCAGCGTGTGTTTGACAACGCAAGACAACATACTTGACCGTATACTGGTGAAAGAGCATGTGCTGGAGGATGTGAGGGTGAGGAAAGAGGAAAACGCATGGGGGCCGACCGAGGGGACGCACGCCTCAGCTCGCAGTATTTTGACAACTCGGCTCTCTGCGGAGACTGAAACCTTTTGTGCTCTGGATTATTCATTTGCTTTGCATGCTGTGAGTCTGAATGTGGACAGAGTAGGTGTGTGAGGCGTGGTTGTCATCTCTCTTCTCCATGTGCGCCTCCCACTTTCCAGTGACGTGGCCCACCCCCATCGTCTGGTGGGTATTTAACAAACGGTGGTTCATGGGTACTTACTTACTCATTGACGCTTTCTCTGCGCCCCCCCAACACCAGCACCACCTCCACCACCGTCTCCTCCCCCAAACACTCCGCCTGTGACGTGAGCGTCTGCTTTAATCCTCCCTATTTCCACCAGTAACCCTGCAGCTGTCACTCCCACTACGCTCTGTCTCTCGCCCCTCCTTTTTCCACCCCACCCCCACACACACCTATACCCCCCTTTCCACTCCCCCTCTCAGTTGTCTCCCTTCTCTCTGCACACTGTTGGTATTTCAAGGTCAAAGAGGGTCACAGCCAGATAGTGAGATAGAGACAGAGATAGGGGTGGAAAGTGGGGAAAGGAGAGCGATAACAATGGGAGAGAAGACAGACAGAGAAAGGCTGGAGGACAAAAATCCCCCAGACGTTGTTATTGTTAGCACCTTAGACCTCAGACAGTAGCCTCATTCAACCTATCTTAGCTCAGCGTCCTCCCCGAGCTTATCATAACCTCATTTCGTGTCAACCTTGAGCCAAAATGGCCGACAACAGGTTGCATTCTGCCGGAGCTGGGGGGGGTTTTTTGTTGTGGCGAGCCTTATCTTCCCTGCTGCTTGAGCTGAAAACAAGACAAGAGCGGTGCAGCAGACCAGAACATGTTTGTGCTCGATAAAGCAGAGCATTGGACGAGCCACGATAGGCAGTAACCATGATAACCCTGCTCAACTGACTGAGCACACACTAAATTAGCCCCGCTGCCATATTTACCTTTTTTACCCAAGTGAATTTTTGACCTTTTAAGTAGTGTCTGATAAACAAGAATCGACAGAGACGAACTGCCCTTTACAGTAAATCACAGCTTTTTGTTTTAACATACAATAAGTCTTATTTTTTAACTTTCAATAAATTTTCTACCAGTTTCTGTGTGATGTGCAGGACTTCATGAGAATTAATAGTGTCACCAGGACACGCCGGTGTAGTAGCATGTACGTTAATTGCCACTAAAGGTAAAAGTTTGGAACTGAGGCGAGCCTTGCACTAGCCCGGGAAGATGACTTGATATGGATCAATGGCCCATTTTAAGAGGTCCATAGGCACCAGTCCTGTGGACACAAGCAGACACACTGCCTTTTGCCTTACATACACACACACACACACACACACAGTAGTGTCAAGGTAGCGTCATCATGCCCTCAAACTTGTTTCCGCGCCACAACTGACAGGGTCAGAAAAGACGAGTAGATGTAATGGACCTCCCTCCTGTTGTTATCTTAATAATTAACTTCTGGGTGTTTCTTTTCCCGTACCACTGTTTCCTATTATCCTCCTCAACTCATACTGCGTTGTCCTCATGGGGAACCGCTCAGCCAGACTTACATAATTAACGTCATGTTACAGTACACAATGTATGATACAGATTTCTGTGTCCTTGTGCGATGGCCATACTAACCATGTTTGTGTACCCAGCTACACAACAACATTTCATAGAGCCATGGATGATTTTGTCTTGAATTGACAAAGAAGCTCGCGAGGAGGTGTACAACCAACACGTAACTGTAAAAGCACTGAGATTAAGCAGCCTGATGTCTTGTGCAAACATAAAAAGCATTAAAGGGAGGGCGCTGTTTTCATTGGGTCTTCAAGGAGGGATTATGCAGCCATACACACACACGCACAGACAGACGGACAGAGGTCTGTTTATATGAAGAAGATATTGAAATTGTGTACCTTTGCCTTGTGAATAGTACAATGAGACAGTTATTCTCTGATCAAAGGCAGACTGAACTCCAGTGTTCCCAGGTAGGTAAGAAACAACACAAACCACAGCAATTACTGTCGGTAAAGGGCAGACACACTCAGCCCACACACGCATTGCAAACTTTACCTCAAAAGCTCTGAGTCCTTAATTTGTAGATGGCCCCTTAAAAACATGGCCTTCCTAATATGAATTGATATGTCTTATTTGATTACTGTTTGGGAATGAGCAGAAACTCGCAAGGCCAAGGTCCCACTATTACGCCGTTGTCTAATAAATCCTTGAATGCCCGCTCACACAAAGTGGGAGTGACAAACACTTTTGGAAAAATGCTTGACTCTGGTACTCTCTCAAGCATATATTTGTGCATCTGAGGAAAAATGCAGCTCATTTGAAGTAAAAAGATGACTCTCCACTTCAGAATTTAAGCGGTGTTATTTTTCAAAACATGTGCCTTCTTATAGTTATATAGTTCTCACATGAATAAACACACGCGCACACAAGACTGAACAACTCTTCCACCACACAGAACTCACTGTCATCATCATCAGAGTCAAACACCTCCTCCCTGTCTCCATCGTTGTCCCCCCTCCTCTCCCCATCCTTGTATCCCCCGCCCGTCTCCCCGTTGAAAGTCTCCTCTTTCAGGATCTTCTTCTCCCTCGGGGGCGGCGGCGTGCAGGGGTAGTCGTGGAAGCGGGGGAAGAAGTCCGAGATCAGTGGGATGGGGAGGATGGGGGCCCGGGCACACATTGATAGCAAAGTGCTCTGCATGGAGATCTTGACCCGGCGAGGCGGGCCCGGTAGTCAGGGGCGTCGCAGAGGGAGGCGAGGGCCGGGGAGGGGGGGGGAGGTGGAGGAAGGGATAGCCAGGTGAGTGGGGGGGGCGGCGGGGGTTTGGAGACGCTCATGTGGACTGTCGAATGGGACTGAATGAAAGTGTGAGGCAGAGAGAGAGAGAGAAGAGAGGGGCTCAAAACTAGAGAAAAACAAAGACTACATGCCTCTACCTCCCCTGAGTTTCCAACTTTCCACTTTCTGTCAGTTTGTAGAGCAGCAGCAGCAGCAGCAGCGGTGGGGGTCAGTTCTATTCAAGGCAAGTCAACACCGGCAATATGTTGAAATTCACAACACATCTGAAATATCCTGGAGAGAACTGAAAATACATTTCTGTTCTCATCCCGTTGATGCAATCCTGACTTCTCAAAAGCCAAAATAGAATTTTCCAGAACCTTTGGCACTTCAAGTGTGACTCAGACAATGTGTCAGCACACCAAGTCTCTGCTCTGAATGAATATTCAAATGTAGTGCTGTTAAAGTATGAACAAGTGATGTCACTTGTGTATCTGCACTTAACTCTAATCCCTCACTTATCTCTCCCTTTCACTCCTCTCTCTCTGCGAGTCCCATGAGCAATATTTACATAATACTATTTGAAGCCTTTCTCAGTCCTTAGCATATTTGTCACTAAATGAAGCGTAATAACTGTTACCAAACTCTAATGTCGTTAAGCCAAATGCTATCATTTCCTATTTTCCTCACAGTGATTAAGAGATACTGAGGACATGTTTTCTCTGATGCGCTCCTTGAGTGCTGCTGCGTCTCGAACCCGCTCTTGAAATAACAATAATTCAAGAACGGGTTTTATTTTGATGATCACAGGCACAAACTTCAAACTGGGATGAGACAATAGTCCAGATTAAACTGTTAAAATAACAATTAAGAACTAGATAATAAAAAATCAATATAGTCTATACTTAACTTTTCAATCACTTTTATGAACAGTGCTACACAGGTCATGTGAGAGTCGTGTCATATCATCCCCTATGCTCTTGCATATGTTCATCATTCTCCATTGTGTCATGACGATTAATTGTCATCTTGTGACCTCTGTCCTCTATGTCTATGCCGTTACTATGATTATAAAGACGTTATGTTTTCCCCTAAATGAAATCATTTTTTCTCTTTAGCTTTCAACATAGTGCATATTTGTGTGGATACAAACAATTAACCTATTTGGAGCTCTGTTATTTGTCTTGTGTTGCTTTGAAAACTCACTTATCAAAGTGTTGACTCAGGGATACAACTATTATTTTCATTAATGGATTTAATCTATTATTATTTTTTTTCTAGCGTTTTGATTAATCATTAATTGTATGTAAATGTCAGAAAATTCTGAAAGAATGTTTGGCACAAGTTCCCAGAGCCCAAGCTGGTATCATGCCTTGTTTTGTCTAGCCGACAGTCTAAAACCAAAGAGATTGATTTAATGAAATTTTCAAATTTGAAGCTGAAACAGATAATTGCATGCAGGTTTAGACAGCGTGCTGGATTTTGTTTATATAAAGGAAAGTCAACATTTTTTGCTTGATAAATAGCTCAAACAAGTAATTATTGTCAAAATTGGCTGAACAAATTTCTGTCAATCGACCAATCACTACCCTAGCTAATTTATTGGGAGCTCTCAACAACGAGAATTTTGCTTTTCTTTTGGCTACATCCATATTGCCAACTCACCTCTAATTCATCGCAAAATATTGACTTCCATCTTTCTTACACACTCCACATATATACTGAGGGTGGTCGCATATACTAACATTTTAGCCAATAAACCATCCATATCCAAACAGATTAAGACTTACTGATTTAAAACTTGCATTTCCGAAATGCATCCCTGCCTCCTCACCGTATGAAGTTACAGTACTTGAACAGACTCTCTCTCTCTCTCTCTCCCCCCACACTCACACGTGCGTTAAGACCCAACACACAGATAAAGACCCCAAACACACCTATTCCGGCTATTCCTACATTCATTTCAGTAGCTCATACTGATCTTATGTAACAACACCAAATTTCTTCTTGGGTACACATTACAAATCATCACTTACATGTTGTTACAAACTCAGTCGCTCTCGTCCCTTCTCTCACATACAGAGACACGCACACGCAAGCTCATGTGGACGCACACACACACTGGCGCGCGCACACACGGAGACACATGCACAAATATAGCCATCCTCAAAAACGTACCCAGGGACAGTCTTCATCTGTGCCAGCACTCCATCTTGCCTGCTCTGACGTCCTCTGTTTCTCACACACTGAGGAACATGCACACCAGCTTTGAGTCAATGTCCTCTGGCGCTCTCTCTCTCTCTCTGTCTATTCCGCGTTTGCTCTCCTCCTCTCCTCTCCTCTGTCCCTCCCTCTTTCCCGTCCCCTTTAGTTGTGACGTATCTGCTTAAAATCCCCCTCAGTCGTTTTCAGAATGTGCATATAGTACTGTCACTCACTTTCTCAGCAGTGGGGAGATTTAAGGAAACCCGGGAAAAACAGGGTGAGGTGTGTGTGTGTTGGTGGTGGATGAGGTGTGTCTGGGGGGGTGGAAAGAGAGAACGAGAGAGAGAGAGAAAGTATCAGACAGACAAGCAACTCAAGACAGAGAAACAGATGAGGAGACAAACCGAGATCTTACAGACACACTGACAAAAACAAAGCATCACCAGCTAACACAAACACACAGACAGGCAGACATCATATATATGTAGTAAACGGAGAGAGAGGAGAGATACAGAGGAAAATGGGTGTATGAAACAGTGACGCATGAAAGAAATATTGCCCCTGGGATGGGAAAAAAAAAAAAAAAAAAAAAACTCCTGTGGAAGGACAGAGAGGTGTTCAAGCACGTTGGCTAGGCTGTGAGACAGGCCACTGCCAGCCATACAATCCATGCCAAGATTACTTTGTATTTTACCATATTCTTACCAGTATCAATAGTATATCTGTGTAGTAGTGAATGTAATGCGCTTTCTGTTTGTCATATGCTGTCCAACTCGCAGCCCCCTCATGGCTATTCTCTGACACTACCCGCACAATAACGCCAGATCCAAGACAACATCAGCCATGGTGGATCTGCGGTGTGACACTGCAGAAAATTACCAATGGAGGCGAAAATAGACGTCTGGATGAAATGAATATAGGAATGGGTCATGGCTGTAAAGTTTAAAAAGTAAAATATCCCCGGTGTTTACACCTACACCAGTTCCGTTCCTGGAGACTGGGTCCTTTTAAAACACAAAAACACATAACAATGTTTTATCATATTCCAATGCTTCTTGACTCTTCCTACTTTTTATGTAGAGATTTGCTTCTCAGCCAAACTGGTAATAAGTTCAGTCAAATGCTATAGAAAATAAATTCTCCTTTTAGGAAACCCAACTATCTGGTATATCTATGTTTGTGCTTGAGAGACAGTTTAGGAGTTTCGACTTGTCTGGTGTCTAGCTGATCCCGCATACTAAGTAACTTGTGTCTGGGATAACATGGCCCAGCAGCCTACATTCTTAGTTTCTGAACAACCAAAAGTATCATTAGTCACTTAGTTATATACAAAATACAATTAGTTAGATACAAATTTGGAGGAGAATACCATAATTTTATAATTGTTGATATTTCTCTTGCCAATGTTAATCAGTACAACTAATCAAAGTCTATTTTTGAGAATAGTTGTTAGAATGTTTTATATGGTGATTTGGGTCCCTATGACAGATGGATGAATGGATTTGCCCGAGGAAAATCTGGAAAAAGCCTCGGGAGACCACCCTGAGTAGAGCAACGGCTGAAAAATACACAGAATAAAACATGGTAGCAATGGAGAAAGAGGAGATTTGGAAAGAGTTATGATTAAGTGTTTGCTGCAACTATTTGTTGTTGGTGTTTATACACATACAACTACTGAACCAAACAATGAAAAACCAAACTAAACACAAGGATTAAGAGAGAAATTTCCAAATTTTAAAGGAAAATATGAAAAAAAAAAAAAAAACCCTCAAAGTTGAAACTCACATAAAAAAATGAAAGGAAAAACTCTCAGAAGCAGGCTAAAAACACACTCCACTTTGACAGAGTACAAGGCTCCTTTATTCCACAGCACATGGAAGAATATAAAAAGAAATAACCTGCGCAACATTTCAGTGACATATTACTGGTTGGAAAACCGTCAGGCACTAATTAATAACTATGCACTAATTTTCCATGGATGAAAAGTAACAGATGAACAACAACAAGCCTGGTCAATTAAATTATTAGATCAGTCTGGAGGGAGCGGGCCCGTAGTATGTTATGTAGATGCACGTTGCTCGTCCATTTTATAAACACATGGTTACTTTGGGTATCTCATTACTATCAACATTACCTCATCAATATTGCGTTAACGAACCATTTACACTGTGTATTCGATGAATTTACAAAAGAACATACAGGGGGCTGAATGAGTTGAAATGACATAAATGAATACCTCAGGCTACTAATTTTCAAACTATCAATCCTCAAGCCCGATTACTTTGAACACATGAGACATGCCTTTTAGTAGCAGAAATTAAAATGAAATACTCCTAGGCCCTCTATTATAACAATAGAATAAAGATTCTTGTTTTCGCCAGATGGCCAAGTCCTCTCATAGTTCTTCATGGTGTTTTCGTCTCTTTCCACCAGACCCTGCTCCTGCCTGGGGTGAAATGAAAAACACAAGCCTTATTGCTGACTGTATAGGTGAGCTCTTACTCCACCCACAGGCAGCAGTTATCAGGCTGCAGAGTGCTCACTGACTGACCTGCGACCGCAGCTCTCAGACTCTCTCTCCATGTGGCAGGCGCAGAGACACTGTACTCTGGGAGGCTCTTGCAGCAGTCTCAACACGTTTTAGGTTGTGGGTGATTCACACAGATCTCAGATCTCTGGCTTGGTTAAAACCCGCGAACAGGAACTTCGAGTCTCCCCCTCAGTGATCACATCCTTTTTAGGACAGTAATCCTTCACTCCCAGGCTGAGTTTCTTCTTTATCACTTTGTGCGTGAAGGTTTTTCTTGGATGCCTCCTAGGTTTTTTTCGGCGTACTCCCTGCCTCCGCTCTTGACTCTGGCAAACCCTAGACACTCGAGTGCATTACTAGCAGTGCGGAGCATTGACAAAGACACAAATTTGACCTCCATGCACACAGCAGCCAGAGATTTACCTGGTGCTAACCCAGGCATAATGTGTGTGAACTCTTTTAGTAATGGCCCAGACCTCAGATATCCATTTCCCATGTAGGGGAAGTCTTGCACTCCAGCTTCAATTTCTGGTGAGCTGGCATCAGATCTTTGTATTCTCTCTGCTAATTCTGGGTTTTAGCACCTTGGGAGTTCACGTTTCTGCATGGGTGGGTATTTTTGGATATTTTTAGTCTGACTGAAGGATTTTTATTTCAGCCAATAAAATTAAATAATAAATAAGGATTTCTCTGGGAATTTCCATTCCTGGCAGCGTTGAGAGGGCTTGAAACAAAATTCAGAGACCAAAATTTGGAAGCCAGTCAGAAACTATAACTTTCTAATAAAACTTTGTCTGAAAAAGGCTATGTATTTGGTAGAAGTTATTAAATTCTAGAGGAACAACCTAAAAGGACATCTTTGTTGAAATTCAAGCATAAGATAATAAGTATGGAGAATCCAAATGAACAAAAATCTCAGAGGCTCTCTCTGTGGTGTGGTATATCTCTGATTTCCTATTACTTAGATACAGTAGAGGAAGATGGAGTTTCTGTTTAGTATTGAACGTTCATATGTGTGAGCAAATACACAAAAATACTTACAAATTGATAATCAACACTTTCACAACCTAGCCGGGAGCAGATACACCAATCCTATGTCAAAATTCCTTATAGTATCAGAACTCATTCTTAGGCTTCCATCAGTAGCAAGTGATATTTTTTTAAAATCAAATTGAAAAAATAAGAGGGACAATGTTCTCAAATCAAAATGTACTCAATTTTACGCTAATTTTACAAAAGGGTAGCGACATCACAACCTTGGATTGACAATGTGGTGACTGAGTGGTGACATATTAAGCAGGCACACACTTAATTTGGCACTGTTCCTCAGCTGGCTGACACCAGACCATGGGTTTGTCTGGTTACACCGTGTCCAAGCCATTCAGGGAAACGCAATCAATTTGTGCTTGAAGAATGAAGTCTGGACAATGGTGCTGCAGTATTGATCTTTCTCTAGGGTAAACATTAGGTAGCCTGTCAGACGGATATTTAACGGTGGCATTGCCCATGAGCTGACAAAAGTAAGGATGATCGGCAGCATCCGAGAGGAGAAAGGATGTGGGACTCCAGCAGAGGAGCAGTCTGATGAAGAGTATATACGAGATGGACACTCAAAATATTATTATTTAGAATTGCCTGTTTAAAAAATAAAATCTGCCTCAATGACAAATCAAAGTATACAAGTAAAATAAAATACATGACCCAGACAGAAATCCACAAGCCATACGTCCAGGCGTGGATTCAAAGCATCTTCATCGCTACGTGTAACATAAATAATAAACATTTTGGTGAGGAGAGAAGGGAGGTGGAGGGAGGGGAAGTGAGCAATTTGTGGAGAACATTCACTCCAGTCCTTCTGCAGCAGATAATCTCCTCCAGTACTACAGCACCGGCAATTGCAGGGTTTCCATTAAGTGTACAACCACAGCCTCCCCTGCCTCTCTACCGGCCAGTAGCTCTGGGATTCGTAAACCTCTATTCATACTGTAGCACTAGTGTGTACTGGAATTTTTTTTCTAGCATTTGGCTCCAAACAGGATGGAGGTGCATAAATCTTCTGATAGAGATCAAGACTGCTCACCCTACCCTTGTGAAAGTATGTGCAGGCCGTATCTCTTGAATTCCTGATTTACTTCTCAAAATGCTGGTGCATGTGTTGCAGAGAGCCCATATGTTAAGTTGAACTGAAACTAACTATATACGCCCACATCTTTATTGGAACAAACACCTGCTTCATACAATTATCCAGTCAGCCAATCGTGGCATGAGACCAATAGCAAATCATGCATTGGACTGTTTGACCAGAATCTCAAAGGAATATTTCCAACATCTTGGCAAAACAGACCACAAGAACCTGCATGGTGACATAAGGGCAAACGAAAGGCCCTACAATAATAGTATGGTATTTCCTACTAAAATGCGTGGTGTTTGATTAGACAGGACAAAGAAGAGATTTGTATAAAATATTTGCTCTTCTAGCCAGATTCGCATGTTGTCCAGGGGACATGAAGTTTACTAGTGGAGACGCTGAAACTAGTTTGCAATCTCACGCTAGTTCCAACGGTCAAATACAGTGCTGCCAACTTACTGACTTTTAAGACCCTTTAGTGACCCCTTCAGTGACTGTTTCTTTTTTAAAGTTACAAATCTATTGATTTTTTGGACAAACTTAGGAGCACTGCATTACCATTTCTCAGTAGATAATACCTTCGTAGCTGTAGCTCTCAGCTGTCTGTGGAAGAAGCATCAGTTCAATCAACCAATCATCAGACATGGAAAATGAATAAAGTGTGAATGCATTACCTGCACTAAATTACTAATTATGTCTCCATCCACCTGCTTTAAGCATTTTCCAGTTGCTCATAAAAACTGAACAGATATTCAGTGTTTAGAGGACGAGCCGACTAAAACTCTAATAGTACATTACCAACGCTATATGCTTGTTCTTAGCCAATAAAGTGTTCATGACATACAGTCTAATGAGCTCCAGTCGTAGTGCAGAAGATTGATAGCGTGTCTCTAGCAACAAACATCAGTCATTAGCTGCCATGGGAAGCTTGAGCCTGCCGAGGCATGACCTTAAAAAATGGAAAAACATGCACAGTAGCTGCGAGTATCATTGTACTCGTTATATATATATTCCTCCACAAAGTGAGAGTACAAGGGAACTATAACATCTGCCCAACAGCACAGTGTAGCCTGAAGTTATGGTGTGGGATAATGTGATGATGAATTTTCCCTCATTCCCCATTTGTCTTAAGCCAGCTGTTTAAAGATGTCATCATCAGGTATTGACCTGTTGAGAAGGATGGAACGAAAGTTCCTGGTGAAGTATGGGTACATTTTACATAACTACGTTTTTACTTTTATGATAAAACCATTCAAATGTTTATGGTATAAAACATGTACAAGTAGAAAATGGTCACAATAATACTACATCCAATCAGTAATGTCAGCACTATCTATTCAAATGTTTACCTTTAACTAACATTAGTCATCCAGGCATGTGTCCATACAGCGATGGTGCTGGGTATTCCTTCATCAAAAAGCACTGCGCGTCAGTTTTGTTCTACCAATAACAATATCAGCGACAACATATCACACACCACTGCTGTAGGGTAATAGACTAGCGCCGTCGCTTTGGTTTTATTTCCATTTTGTCTGAAACTTCGCAGGATGTTCAGCTGGAGAACACAGAAGAGCTGTGAAGAGAAGGGGCTAGATTCTGAGAGTTTTTTTTTTTTTTCTCTTGGTGGGCAGATACACTTTTCCTAAATGAGAGAATAGTTGAAAAGCTGAAAAAAACACTACATTGACAATGGCCCTTAGTGGTCATATTAGACCAAGTAAGACTGTAGCAACCAAAGGCCCAAGTACCCAGGTGGGTGTGTTTTATTACTTCAACTTTTTTGTTGGAGGCAAGAACACATTCCTCTTTCCCCAGGATGCCCTGAAGCACTGTATAGAGTATCTTACTGAGCAGCCATGGGATGTTTCTGATGAGGGAGCAAGATGCAGATAGTACTAATTGTCGCCAGGTGTCTGGCCTTTTCTGTTTGAGTGACGTTGAATTCAGCTCAAGAACTGTTAGATGCAGTCGTCACATCTCAAAGCAGCGTCAATCTCGTGAAATGCATTGAATTTAATCTGCGGTGAGATGTTGGCGAGTGCATTTTTTAACAGGTGGCTAGTTGTTGATGTTCCCCCAGGGTGGCAGTTGGTGTCTCAGGTGCTGCTCGCACTCCACATCACTCTGCTTCGGGGGGAAATCATTGGTTCGTGTTGGCAGAGAGTGCTGTTCTGTCAAGGTGCATTATTCTTCTCACCACGCGTCACGTCCCCAACTTCAGCTCCACATGGCTCCTGGACTCGCAACAAGAAGCAGCTCTCCTCTGTTTTCTCTCCCTTTCATCTAATCTCGCCTCCAGCGCTGTCATCATCCGCCACCAACATCACCTTCCTCTCACGCACCACTCCCTTTTTATCAGTCTTTCTTCCCGTCTCTCTCTCTCTCTGAGGCTGTTCTGGCCACAGACAGATCCCGGTAACCCCATGTGATTTGTCATGCTCAGCAAGCAGGCGCACACACAAGGGTGGGCAGTGGGCTTTTTTAATCAAAGTTTTCCTTTTTACAATGTTTTGTGACAGAGTGACCAACAATGCAAAAGAAAAATGACCCTATCCAAATAAAATGACAGATTGTCAGAATGGTATTTCCCTCAGGTTAAACGTATTTATTCATGCCTTTATTTATACTTCTCTCCTCTTACTCTTTTTTTTAGGGGGATGTTATTCGCTCTTGGAGAAAATGCACAGCGGGTCCCTCTGGCATTTAGGTGATATTGTTTTGGGCAGCTGTGTTGAGTTAGAAACGTAGAGCTGAATTCAGGCGTATATAGTCAGGATGCTCTGGAGGCTGGGTTTACCTTGTTTCTTGCTTTATCTCAGCGAGATCGATTACTCTCCCTGCTGGCGCCCGATCTCCCACCAGCCTGCTGTTTCCCAACTCAAAGCAAAGCTCCAGCACTACCCCAGCCACATTATTTGCCACTGACCCAATTAGATCCTGCATAGATCATGTAATCCATACATTCTCTCCCTTGCGCCCACACCTTTTTCTTAATTTTTCCTCTGCTCCTTTTGATGAATGGCTTTGCTTTTAGGGACAAATGACAGCTCGAAGTGATTAATTGTATGTGCTGTTTCACTCTTCTGCCTTCTCACTACTCTTTCTCTTTCGATTTCTGTTTCTTGCCCTGTAAACAGAAGAAAATTCTATCTTTTCAGTTTTATCAGCATATTCATAAATAAAAGAGGGGAAAGAGGGTTGAGGTGGAGTGGAGGTGGAGGTGGAGATAGGAGGGTGGGAGGGAGGAGGAGGGTAAGCGGGCCGGTGAGGGCAGGTGGGCATGTGCAGAATGGAGAGGTGAATGGACGGAGGGGAAGGAGATTTGAGCCAACTGCTCCAGATCAGGAGTGTGAGGTGACTGCCTCAGACCAAAGAGGATAGAGATGAAATGAAAGTGGAAATACAAATGTTAAAAAGAGTGGGGAAATGAACCAGATGAGGAGAGAGAATGTGTACAAAAAACCCCCGAACAGGCTGAAACTGAGATGGACAATAAGAGCAGAAGAGACATGAATATGAAAAATGAGAAACAGGAATAAAATACTTAAGACTGATGAATTAAAAGGTGGACTGCAGGAGGATGTCAGAACCAAATTTCCACAGCAAGAAATGAAATCCACAAGGCAACCCTTCAGATCAGCATGCCTTTCATAATTTGAAGAGAAAAGGACACCCCTCCCCTCCCTCTCAAACAATAAAAAGAAATGTAAAGAGCAGAACATGGCAGGAGAATGAACACAACAAAACAAGAAGCAGCAGATGGAGTAAAAGGGGACGTACTACTAGAATGTGATGATTGTAGCGGGGTGTGCAGCCAATTGCCCGTGTGGGGCGTCATGCTGCTGTAGCCAAGAACAACAGTGCAATAATTGGTTCCTGATATGACATTATCAGTCACCAATAAGTGAACACACCATTAACCACGAGACCCTCAACAGCCTCGCTCTTGACACATCTCTAAGCTCCACATATTAACAACTTTGTACATGTCTTTGAACACAGAGTATCTATTCTTTTAATACATGGGCAGCAAATGGCAGCTAATAACAAACACCCGGGTTGCACAGGCAGGTTGTCACCAAGGAAACAAAGCACGGAAATTAAATCTACACATTAGTGAACTGTACTACTCCCACTGTGTTGCATGGTGACAAATATAGTGCTCAATTGCTTATGCTTACAGGTAACACTTTTTTTGAGTCAGTAGAAGCGCTACGTTATGTACAGCACAGGACTCTGGGAATGTGGTTTGAGTGGATGCTTACAATTAAATAGATGCTGGCGCACAAAATGTTTGACAGCTGACGTGCGATTAAACACAATCAATGAAATCAAGTTAAGGTTTTGACACCAGAGAAGAGTCCAGACTTCCCTGTTTATTAATGAAGATACTGTATACTCACTATGTGGACATGTTGTATGACCAGACTACTGGATATTTTGGTGAAGACAAATTAAATACATTGTTAATGAACATTTTTACTGATTTGCTCCAGGTATCAACATTTTTTGTGACTTGTCTGATCCGTTAGTGTGTATTCCCTCATTATGTTAATAGAAGAGCAAGTCAGTCAGCATTATATTTCCTTCAAGCAATAAAAGCGTAATTGGTAGCGGCTGCATTTCGGTGACAATTTTACATGTTGTCTCTGTTCACCCATTCCACACACACATACTCATAGAAGTGAGCTACATTTTACACAGAATTCAGGCCCAACCACCACCACAAGCAATTTGGGATTTAGTGTCTTGTCCAAGGACACTATGACATGTGGACAGGAGGGAGATCGAACCACAACCCCCTGTAATTAGTATGAACAACCTACTCTACCTCCTGAACCACAGCTGACCCTGAGCCAGATCCATATTAATGTGTTCAATATCTGCATGTGGTGACTCGAGCATGATTTAACTTTTTTTGTGGTTAGATTTAGGACACTCAAAGTACTTGGTTAATATCAGGGAAAGATCGTGATCTTGATTCAATATTGGAAAAGTCAATAGTGACCTGAGGTGTGAAGCACATGTTTATTTTATTAATATTCAACCAAAACTACTGTGTTCTCTAAATTTTAACCAGAGTTGCCTGAAGCTAACCACGTTGGACTCTATGTGCAATATCACCCTAGAAAGAGACCACTGTAGAGACAGTCAGTAGGATGTAAATGCCATTTCAGAGTTCAAAAAAAAAAAGTAAAAATGTCCTCCATAGCACCATCTACTGGCATATAGCCTTATGAACTGACATTTCCAGATTTGGCTTCACTTTGGTCAAAGCACAACACTACCTCAGCCAATAAAGCCAAGTTATTTCTAAGCAAGTCAACAATTCAGAGATCTACACTCCATTAGGAACTGACTGTGGTGCATGAAATCGACAATATTATTGCAGTCCCTTGCTTCTTTCTGTGAAGTGAGGGTGAAATAAAGTTTCACTTACCAAAAAAAAAAAAAAAAAAAAGCAAAGCTAAATCAGAAGACTTTGTCCGGGCCTTTCAACCAAATTTGAGCGTGGCAGTCCCCGTCCTTTGGGGAATAGGTTCCTGCAACAGCTTCCCTGCAGCACTGCAGCTGTGCAAGAACAGGGGAGGAGGGAGGAGGAGAGTGAAAAGCAGAAGGGAGGCGTAAAATGGGTTTTGCCATTACCTGCAGTTTGTTTTCTCACGACACAACAAAGTTTGTTGTTCTACTTAGTGGTTATCATCTACCCTGAAGTTAAAACCATAGTTTGTAATGAATCTGCTGGTCATGCATTTGTAAAATTACAGCATATTTTTCTGACATGTGGCAGAAAAGGAATTTATAACTGCATTTAAAAAACGCATTTTAAAGCGGTGTGATGACATTTATGCGAGTGATGGGTCATGCAGCAAGGTTTTGTTCGGTAAGTAGAGAGACCACAAGCTCAGCAGGTGCTGACCACTGCAAACAAAGAAAAATGCCAGGAGAGGAACAACAGAGAGTTACACCTCTGATGATCAAAGTCACACTGAAGCATGATGTACAGCTGGGTGATGCACAGTTGATATCACTGTCTTGCCTGTGACAAGGAAAGACAGTTCTGACCTTGTTCATGGGTTAAACATAATTGTCCTTTCAGCAGAGCAGTGAGCATGTTTGGGACCAAGTCGGCAGTCAATAAACAGTGCGGTACGTTCAATGAGGAAATAGCCCAGGGGACACAAATTACTCTAAATCCTCTTACTTACAGCTTAACTGCTCAAACAGCAGTCAATCAGTGAACTCACAACCAGTTAGGAAACGCTCTGTGATGGAAGGATGGACAGTACAAGAGGAAAGGATTCATCACTCAAGCTATGTATATGTACACACACACACACACACACACACACACTTGACCACCACTCTTTGGGAGACAGCTACAAGTGTCATAGCCTTACCCCCAAAAGTGGTCCTGTCACCATTTATACTGGCGTTTATCACCCGTCGTCAGTATAAAGACTCATCACTCAAACTTAAATGAACATCTCTGCTTTTTTCCCAGCTGTTGGTTAATTAACCTCTTGGATTGGATTGTCCCACTATATGCCCTCTTCCGTTCTTATATAGCCATGTTTACACTCACTGAAAGCGTATAGACGCTATACTGTTCTCTATCATCACTTGCCAAGCAGTTAATAACTCAACGAACACATCAAAAGATGCCATACGTTAAATAGCTGCAATATTACACGTATCAATACGGGAAACAGACATTTGTTAAAAATTCTACTTAAAGTCACTGACACACTTGGTGCAAACCCAAATAACATGTGTCTCTACTAGATGTATGGTGGGGCACTTCATTTCTTTCTAAGATAAAATTACACCCGTTTAGTGAGTTTTTGTACTGTGACACTTGGTTCTGTTTTCTTTGAGTTACACTAACATCATTCTCTTTCTTTTCAGTTACATCGGAGATATCTGGCCCCTAAAGTTAATTTAACAAGTCTGCCTTATGGTACTTTTTGCTGTTATTTGTTTGTTTTGTTTTCCTATTAAAACTGATAAACTGAGTTTGTCTAGTGTTTGTTGTGGTTACTGCGTGATGTCCTCCCTCATCTAATGTAATTGGTTTTGCCAGTATTTATATTTCCCTTGTGTCATTAATTGGTTTTGTTTTAGTGTGTGAGTTTTTGTCACTTAGTCTCTGTTTTGATTTCTGCTAAATAATCTGAGTTTTTTTGCAACATTCGTCTTTCAGCTTTTGCTCCTGTGTGCTGCTGGGTTAAACAAGGATACAATGGGCCTCATGCAAGAACCATATGACCCAGATGTTCTTACATGGCTCGTAGAGGATTTAAGAGGATTTGTATACTGAATCTTTACATATGAACAAAGGTTTGTAAGGCGGTCAGACCTGACACCTAGTCATGAACAGATAGACTGCCTTTCCTCACAGGGGCAAACACACTCATTGAACTAATTAGCTGAATTACAGTGGCTTAATATGAAAAGATTTGAGTTTAATTATGATTTTTCAAGAAATCAATTTAATTAAAAAATATTTCATAACAAACTTAGCTATAATTAATATTCTATGTATATCATCAACTGGTTTTGCCATTTTAATGGGATTTTAAAATTTTTATATTTTTTATTATTGGATTTTATCTGTAGCTTCTACATTTCATTGACAGGTTTGGTGAAATTCTCTCACTCGTCTCTCTGCCTCAGGGTCTTTCATGAATCTCTGTCCAATATTCTCCTTGCCCGACAATTGTAACATCAAAACCTTTGAAATTATCGACTAGAATTTAGAAATTAACTTATATGGGTTTGGCCGGTGTTTGTCTATCAATGGATCTGGTGTTCAATAATGATTTTGCATCTTGAATCTAAAATCATTCAAACCAAAATGATTGAAACCAAAATATAAATTAATCAAGCTGGCATTTAACATATCTGCAGTGTGAGCAATATCATTGCCCCTTTTGTTTTCGCTTCTTGGGGACAGGGCAGCCTGTTCATCCTAATCCAGACATATTTAGCTGGATCAATCACCTTTCATTATATAATCCTCAGGCTAGGTAAGAAACTGTGGGTACGCCTCATTACATCTGTCATCCAAGACAAACAAGAGCAATCTGATTAAATAGAATAAATACAGAATAAAACCATCTATTTCTTCCATTTTCTTTTGGCTAGCTGGAGAAGGTAAGGTACTTGTTTTGCACTAATGATTTATAGTGGTGTCAACACTTTCTCTAGAACATTTAACTAAATTCAGCTTCAGCTGGAATCAACTGCATGGTTCATTGTAGTAGAGTAGGTCTTGCACAGGCGTGTTTGAGCAGCCCTCTCTCTAAATCAGACTGTGAGCATCTACTCTCTGTTTGTGTTTGATGATGTCAGAGGTGTGTTTTTCTGAGGCCGACAGATGGCGTACTGTTTGCTTTGGTTTTGTTTTGAGTTGTCTTCGCCCCTGTTGCTTTCTACAAGTGCTAGTACATCAGCGCACTTATTCAAACCCAGCTCCACTGTGTGTGATTGCGGGAGCCTCGGATGCATGAGGAAGAGGTTGTAATTAGACAAAATTACCTACAATGAAAGTAAGGAGATTTTCCCAAAACAAACGGACAGGAAAGATATCAGTGAATAGAGAAAAATATCAGACACCCCACATAAGTGCGATACTGGAAGGCGGCAACCCTCATTTCAAACGTGACAGAAATCACTGGGGTGGAGGAGGGGTGGGGTTGCGAGGGTGTGAGAAAATGGTGAATAGGTGTTAAGATAGGTGGAATAAGGTGGGTCAGGCCCGGTTGCATTACTATCGGTTGTTTATGGATCAGACACAGGCTGGTTTGGCCCTCTGGGCTTGATTTGTCTTCTGACTGGACAGCGCAGGCGAATAGAAAGATAATACAAAAACAAAGAGGGGACAGAGGAAGAGTAGAAGCAGGGGTCAAGCTTCACCTGAACTCACAGCCAATCTGAGTGGAGCCATGTGCATTTTTCTATCCCTGACTGTATTTATATTGGCATCTATGAGTGGGTTTTTTTCTCCCATGAGTTTGTTTGTTTGCCTGTTGATTAGGAGATTATCTCAAAAACAATTCTACAAATTTCACTTGTGACATTTGGTGTCATTTTAGACCGTGTGCCAAGGAACAGGTAATTAAATCTTTACAATTTTCTCTGAATGTGGAAACAGAAAATGCTTAAAGGCTGATTTTACATATTAAAGATGTTAACAGGTGTTGGGGAGTACTACTGCATATGTGTAGGAAAAAAAAGTTGTGTAAAGCCTCAAATGATGTCATGTAAGCACTGAAGTTTAAAAATGGAAAAAAATAAGAAAGAAGTGAGCTCACCAGACCTCTGCAGCCTGCTCCTCATTTCTGGTTGAGTCCAGAGGCTTGGGGCAACAGCTAGCTGCTACTAGCATAAAACACCCAGAATCTCTTACCCACAGTGCACTTGAGTTGCATTGTGGGTAATGTAGTCACCCTGTTTTGACAAGGAAGAGGAATGGGGGAGAATAGAAAAGATGACATCTTTGGTTCTCCTACATTCATTTTGGTCCTTTTTCTTTTTCTTTTGTCTGTCTGTCATAAGTACAGCAATTTTACAGCAGTCTAATACTAAATCAGTAAAGTACTCTTTTAATTACTTGATTGACTATGTGGTCATTTCTAACTTAACATTTTTCCTGTAACTCATGATCTCTGAGGTGTTGACAAGAGCAACACTCTTTTCCACCTCAACAGAGGCATTACACTGGAATGAGTGTTTTTTCCTTCAGTTTAACGAACTTGTTGAAATTCCATTGGCTGTTGCCTATTTGCCATTAAACTCTTCTATCACTTCTGAGCAATTCTGCAGACTATGGGCAGAGTCCCCACATGTAATGCTGATGCAACATCATTGTGGCCATGTGAGAGTGACTCAGTTGATATTTTGTACAATTCATCCTTGTACAAAGCGCATGTAATCCCAGACAGGATTGAGATATTCTCCAAAAATCATGACCACGATCAGCCAACTGGCATCATGTCTATCACTGTGTGTATTCTGATGCAGATTCTGATCCAGATGCAGGAAAACATTTATTCTGTTTTATTGAAATTACAGATTAAAAGAATCGTGCAGCCTTGGTGGAGTAATCAGCTCTCTGAGTGCTTTCTATTTTCTGCCTCTTTTGCGTGGATGTGTGTGTGTGTGTGTGTGTGTGTGCGTGTCTATACTCTATGTGGGTCTTGTTTGTATTACATACAATGAATCTCAGCACCCTTCACTCCAGTGGCTCTTGTGAAATATATTTAGAAACCCTATTTAGTGTTTTAACCCCCAACGCTCCGGCCAGGCCCATTCAACTGCTCCAGCACCGTCGCAGCCCTCGAGTACAGCCTGCTCTCCATCATCAGCTGTGTTAGCTGTGTTTGTTTTAGCCCCAGTCCACCTGGCCCTCCATTTCATTACTTCAATTAGCGTGATTAGGATCTAAAATTGCTTGTGTCGGCTCGGTGATTGACAGCAATTGGCCACTTAGGGAGGAGATCTGCAGACACACAAAGCGCTGCTCAATGGCTTGTGTAGTGAAACGCGCATGTGTGCAGTCTGTGCGCGTGTGTTTGTTTACCCTGATGGGAGCTGTGCTCACTGAAGATGAGAGAAATTCTTCAGGCAAACAATGAGAGACCACCACTATAGAAAGTCCAGATATCTCGCTTTACCCACATGTGCAACGTGAATGTTCAGGGGAGTCGAAGAGAAAGATGTGTGTCTGGGAGAGAGGTTTGTGTGTGTTTACTTGCAAATACAAGACTTTGTAAACATTATGAACTAACATAGCCTGCATGTACACATCTCCATAAATAAACTATAGCTGTACTATGGCTATAAAGTACAGTATAGCACAGACAGATACTATAAATACTGTCCACTCTTTAATGGATTCCACAACTGTAATCATACGCGGACATGGAAATTTCATCCTTCTCCACCCCTATAGCTTAACATGCTCCAAGCATGTCACCATCAGCATGTATCACATGCGCACTGATTGTGTAAAAGCGTGACAGACAGGCAATCACTACTCAGTCATGGCACGTTTTGTTCAACCCAGTGGGAGCTGGGAACTCGCCTCGTTCGGCGGAGGCACATTAAATGGTCGGGTGTAATTTAGAGGACTGGCTGGTCTTCGTGTCTCTTCTCATTACGGCCCTTGTGGTCTACGAGGCCCTAAGTAGCGACCGCTGGAGCAGATCTTCGGAATCTGTCTCCTCACCGTCATCGTGGCATGCGAGATGGCGGAGTGAGGCGTTATGTTTATAGCACATCAGTGCCAAGTATGGCCGTTCATCATCAGGCGCTGATAGCCAGAACCGCAGGGGTCCATGACAGAACATTAATCTGCCTCTCAAACAGGCAGCCGTAAGTCTCCCCTCCTCCTCCTCCTCCTCCTCCTCGTCTGCAAATCCAACACATGTGATTGCCATTCACTTTCCTTTTCTTCATCTTTCTCCTCTCCAGCTTCCTCTACCTTGCACTCCTGTCTTTCCATTTTTAGCTCTCATCTTCCTCTCCGCACCTTATGTTCCATTCATCTCGGCTGTCTTGAGCTTTCCACCCACTCTTATTCTCTGTGTATCATTTTGGTTTTATTGTTTGGGTGTGTGTCCTCCTGTCCAAATTAATTTGTCTCTCAACTGGATTCTTCCTCCCTCAAGATGTAGTAGTCATAGTTTAAACAGCATCCTGTGTCCCTGTTTCTTGTTTTACAAATTGTAAAAATTGTGTGGAACAAGTCATGAAAAAAAATAGATGAAGCTTATCTAATCAACATTTTTACCAGCTGTAATGATGAATCAAATTACTTTGGGTAACGTGAATGGGGTCACTTAAATTGACAAACTTTCTGATGATCGTCACCCAACTCTGCAGTTCCCCTCAGGTCTACGGAGCATTTTAGCATCTTTAAGCTCCTTGTTTTGGTTTTTATGTTCCACAGCTTTACTGTTTCGGTTCACTCTCACCGCTCTCATCAGTGTCTTTTTCGACCACAGCAGGCAGTTGTTTTCAAACCTCTAAAGCTAGGTGGTGAACATAAGGCAACATTTAACAGCTAAAGAGCCAGACAGAGCAAAAATGACTGGACTCAGAATTATAAGTTGCTGCTGCTCAGTGACTGCCGGGTGCGAAATAGGCTACTGTTTCCTAACTCATCCGCCCTGACAACTTTACAAGGTGATAATGTGTCAATGCTGTGTGTATAGCTTGTTCTTCTGACCCCGAGTGGCCAAAAATATCAATTAAAGCAGCTTTAACGATGTCAAACGTTGAATTTTTATTGTCCAAAATCCATATTTAGACTTTTCTCTTTGTTTGCAGTCACTGTTTGATTACATTTCTCGTCTTTCCCCCCGCTCACATTCCTCTCCACGTTTATCTGTCTCTTCCAGCCGGGATGTCTCTTAAAAGCGCAAAGGGAAGTCCAGACAGCAGAGCGTCGTCTGCTGCCAGGTCAGTGACAGCAAACTAAAAATGGTGGAGAAAATTTGTAGCAAGTTTACAGTATGCATACATCATCAAACTGTAACAGAAAGCTCAGTCAAGAGTTGGTGAAGTGTGACACTTACACCAATACCTGCCCAGATATTTAATGTAAACATTTGGACATATTACATTAGTCCAAATCACAATTTTGGGCTGCAACGTGATCAAAAGTTCCATCCCCGTATTTATTTTCTTACATAACAACAAGTGAGCAGTTCATGACGAGAAGGACAGACTCACTAAAGATGGTCTAAAGTTTCTGGGTAATATAGTCTCTGAACTTTTAGATATTGAAACAATTTTCTCCCATTGCTCCCATTTCTCCCCGAGTTCATGCAAATATCCTCAACATGATACTCTATGGCATTCTACACAGTTCAGTGATGTTGATTTATATTGTTGGTTATAAGAAAAAAAAAGTATTTTTATTGATTACGTGGCATTTAGTGTACTTTAAACTGATTAAGGCTTCTTTCTTTCATAGCATGTCTCCACGTGGAGGGAGGGGTGCAGCAGCTGGCAGATCGCCTGCCTCTGGGAGATTCAAAAACAAGGCCCTTCAGCTCAGCCTCTCCAAGAAATTCTGGTTATTATCATTCTCTGTTTCTAATCAACATTGATTAGGACAAGGGGAGTGGGTTGTGTAGATCTGTGCACCCAATTACTGTCATCGATTGGTACATCAGCTGCAAAGCAAGCCTTCAGAATTTCAAAATTGTCCTTAGAAGAAATATTTCCTTCCTTCCTTCCCTTTTCTGGCAGCTGATGTAACCACTGATGTCAGCTGATTGGACTGCTGACGTTTTTCAATCATTTCACTCAAGCTGAGTGGTGGCTACATGGAGTAACACCTTTCTAAGAATATCGCCCAAAAGGCACTTAAGTGCGTTTGTTAAAGTAAGTTAGGAGGGGGAAATTATAGGCCTGGCTTTGATGGTGACAGCTCTCAACACTTGACACGCAAATGCACACTTCACAGCTCAAAGTCACAGTCACCCTCGACTCAGGGGAAGGGCTCTCATGAGGAGGAGTCTCGTCGGCGCGGTAAAAGGAGCCTCAGCAATAGCTCAGCGGTGGCCGCTGCCTACATTGCGTACCTCAACAAACTCTTTGGACAGGTCAGTGCAACTGCCAAGATGTGTCATACACACATTTGTTGTCACAGTCATGATGCATTTGTTGGTTACACCAAAACGGATAGAGGTACGGTTTCAAGTTTTTGGATTAATAAAAAAAAACTATCATCAGGAGTAAGTAGACATGTCAGGAAAACAACATCTAATCAATATATGTAAAATCAGTGGCACATCATTTGTTTCTTGCTATCTCTAACTGTTCCTGAGAGACCGTCTTTCCAAGAAAAACGACTGAATCAGTCGTTTCAGCAAATGCCCCACAACCACATTTGATTACACTCTAGGAGCTGTAGTTATGATAACTGGAGCAAAGGAAAGTAAGATGAAGTTATTACAGAGCGACAAGGTCCACAGAAAGAGGAGATCAGCGTGTATAGATAGGTCAACAAAACGTCTGATCTTAACAGTGGAGAGTCGACACTGGTTTCTCTTAACCACAACCGCCATAACCTTAACCATGTGGTTATTAAACTCCCCTAACCTCAATGAAAAAGTAATTTTAACCCAAACAATGAAAAAGCACAGATAAATAATTTCTTCCTGCCAACGGTACAACACTTCTGTGCGTCGATCTAGAGGACACAGACAAACAACATATTTTTGAGGATTTGTTGGTTCCTTATGATTTCACTTTTCAGGTAAAACCAAAAGCTTCAAACTTCAAACTGCCTTTTTGGAATAACTACTTTTTATGTTTTAAAATATGTTTATGTTCTTGTATGTTTATCAGCGGACCTCCTGATTCTTGGTTACATGTGCACTCAGAATAATTCTCCACTTCTCTCTCAGTTATGGTGCTTTGTTTACACTATTGGGTGCAGACAGAGTAAGTCATCAAATCAACTCTACATTAGCAGGTTTGGCAGCCCATTAGCTATAAAATGATCAAGAAATGAAGAAGACATGAAATGACTTTCATTACTAACTGGACTGCTGATTATTTATTTTAGAATGTTTTATTTATTGACTTCATTTTGAACATTTGGATCTCCGTGAGTGTGTTAGAGAGAGGATGGAAGAGACTAGCAAACAAAGGTTGATAGTGGAGATTTGCAGACTGACAGTAACAGCTAAAAACAACATTACATTGACTTTAAGGTTACACAGAATCGAGTCGGAAAATGGATCCATTTGTTCAGCAGATTCTAAGTGGTAACTATTGATTGGAAATATAAACACTGGTTGTAGCTGTTTGCAGCGAACCATGAGTAACCAAAAATGAATGCCCTGTTTGCAAACCAGTAATTGCTGATACAGAACACATCAAATGACAGTGGAAAGTCAATATCTTTACTCGCCTCTTTTCATTCAAACATGAAACTACAAGTAATCAGGACTGTAGTGTGTTACCTCATCCTCTAAAATCTAAAAAGACATCCTAATAAAGAAGTCACTCCAATAATTCCACTTCACAAATTATTTACTGCCTGGACACTGGGCTGGCTTCCATTAATTCCCTGCTTGGCTAAAGTCAAGTATTGGCTCTGTTCATGTCTGATACCATGATCTCAGATTCCTGTAGGGCATCAGAATATTTGGGAAGATGACAACTGGAAATGAGCCGACAGATGATCCAGCTCAATGCCACCCTCCCCATTCCCGTTAAAAACATAAGCTGATTTATAGATCGAGTACTCCTACAGTATACGTTTGACTGAACAATAAAGTATGATGATTTGTTTTGGCATACTGTACGTTCCAGGATGTTGACGAGCCTGACTTAAAAACTATGTTCAAGGACAGAACTCTAAGCGGTAAATACACATTAAAATATAAGACGGATATGACTGGACACTTCCAGTCAGCTGAAAGCCAAACAGCTGATTAATGAACCAGTGATTGTGATGCATGAATGAATGAATTTAGTGTTGTGTGTGATCTAATTATGGTACATCAAAGCCAAAAAAACAAAACAAAACAACAAATAGAGAGAATTACAGTAACGGTTTGTATAATATTCATTGTGTCTTCATACATAATTATAGATAAAACAATATGATTTTTAAGATTTTTGGAGGATTTGCCTTTATTTCTGACAATGTTCTCCAAGCCATAACAATATGTTTTACTTTTACTAAAAAGGAGATAACTCAAGGTCCTTTTGTTTCAGTCAGTGTTGTATATTTGGTCCCTGGTTTGTGTTTTTATTCCTTTTTTATATAAGGATTTAGGATTTTTAAAAATGCATCATCCTTTCTAAAACTATTTAATTTTATTCTTATTTTTATGCTGAGACCTTTTTACAAAGCAGAGCCAAAGGCTTTTCCATAAACGCCTTCATCGCAGAAGAGGGATTTACTGTAAAAGATAACAGAGAAATCTGCGCCATGGGGTGTTGTGTGCCTGTGAACCTTTTAATGACGTTTCATAATGAGATTTCTAAATACCTAATGGGACTGTTTCATTGTTTTAAAGCAATTTACGGGGAATGGAAACTGCTTCACAATGACCTTGGGCTACTGTGGACTCCTCTTCCACATCCTTCCCTGAGTTACTACCTAACCTGCCATGACTGATCTGCCTTGTTTTACTCTGACAGCCCCTGGTTTTGAATTTACTAGTAGCCAGGTAGAGAGGGCTGCATTGTTTCCACAGGATAGAGGACGCACTGTTTTGGTTTCTGCCTTGACACTGAGGCAGGGAGACCATCCATCCTGCAGCATTCCTAATCCCTGCCCCAGCACACGTATTAATAACCCCCTTAGCAAGGTTCACTGTCAGCGCTCATTAGATCCACCCAGAGCTGGGAGAGACAAATAGCTAAAGAAAAACAATTGATGCATTTACATGTCAGATGGAGCCGCAGTGGAAGAAGGGATGGATATGTAGCTAAATGGACTGCGCTTACTACGCACATACTGTACCTGGTCATTTTAAGCGGTGCTTCAGTCTGAGGACCATATGTGTTTGTGTGAAGTATCCATATACCTCTCATATGTGTTCATGCGTCATGCTTACAAAGCAGTGGGCTGCTCAATGGGCCATGTGAAGGCAGACAGAATGAAATTAACTGTTAATGGGCTCGTTCTGACAGATGAATTGAGAGTCTGCGTGGCATGCTGTCTAATCCTTTCTGGATGAGAAAAAAAAAAATCCAATTAATGTGTTGACCTTGCTATCTAAATGTGCCCTTGTGGGCTGGAGGATCCCGTGCAGGGTAAACAGTGGTGCTGCACTCTGGGCAACACTGTTTTTTATGCTGTGGCATCAAAAATTATATTACACAATGTAAAAGGTTTATATAGTGGTTTAGTATTTGAGGCAAAGTACACGTATAGTGAGATAACTCTTGATGCAATTGCGTCTTGGCATTGCATTTGTGTTTCGACTCTGTTGGCAATATTATACAGTGAATAATCATTTGAACGCCTGCCATGCAGAGCAGCTTCCAAATAAACCATGGGGGCCTCTCCTTTTCCTGAAGCTATTGTGCACTTGAACAGGATGACCTTGTATGATTTATGTATTAGCCACCCTGAGTGCCAACATGTATTAGGAGGAAAATATTGCACTTCTCTTTGCATTTCAGTTCTACTGCTGCCCTGATCTGCCTTTTAATCTCTCACTTTTTCAGCAATAAAAAGAACAACTGAAGGTTGAAAAATCATTTCCCTCAATAAAAGTAGCAATAAAGTAATGGAAATAGACACTTGATTAAAAGGCATAGGTCTTATATAAAGATGCAAAAGCGCAGAGGTAAGGTGAGCATTAAACATACTCAAGGAAAAAAAAAAGGAAAAACACAGTTTTTTAGAATGGGAAGCCGATGCAGTCAAACTTCAAGTCAAGGTTGTCCATTTTCTTTACTTGCCATGTTCTAACAATGCAGCACATTTTAGATGCTTTGTTGAATGTTTTCATGTAAAATCTCAAAAATATAATACCTTTAGCAATCAGACAAATGTCATGAGGTGAAAAGTGAATAGATATAATTTGTTCTTTTCACCTTCGAGTTTGTCTTTATCTCTTAGTCTTTGAATTCTTTTGAGCCTCAACACTTTTCCTTACTGCATTACAGTGAGGAAAAACAAGCCCACAGCAAAGTTGTGCACTTTTGTGCCTGCAATAATCAGGGCTTTTATAAGCTTGTATGTCAGTCTTGTTTCTTTGAACTTATAGATATCCTCGGGCTTGTGGCGTCTTTGTGCTAAGCGGTATCTCCATATGTCAGGCTCTATACCAAGATGACTGAGTTTGCATGTTTCTTGCATCCCCTCCCCTGTGGATGTGATGATGTTTCTGTAGAGGAGCTGCACACTGCTAGTAAGCCCCGGAGTCAAGATGCTGTATAGGCACAGCCCCAATTTATACATGAAACAATGGGCATCTTGTGAAAGACACATTATCAAACTGCTCTTAAAAGATTATTTATTTCATTTCAGGATGATATTTCAATATCCAAGCTTTACATATGCAAATTAAAGTCAGTACATGTTTACAGATATGCTAATTAGAACATGTGATGTGTCAATACATTTTTTTTTTCTAAAATATGAGCACATGCATGATGACTCTGTGAGAAGCTCCTAAACCTCTAAGCTCATCCTTTCAAAGCTAACATTTCAAGTGCATTTCCTGCCTGAGGCTGTGGATTTGTACATTACTGCAAGTGATGGCCAAATTATAATGTGTTTTTATCAAAATTGTCTGTCTGCAACTAGTGGAATATATTAACATATTGCTATTTTAAGCCCTTAGTGCACCTAAATTTTACTGTCATCCATTATGCTAAATGGCTATGTGGAGATTTTATTCCCTGCTCCCTCGCTTTGCCTCAACTTCCCTGAAAATACATGAAAAGGGGGAGAGAAAGAGGGAGGAAGGGAGCGAGAGATCACCCTGAGCAAATGTCAAAAATAAGGCAGAGAATACTGAATGTTTCAGAATGAAAGGCTATATGAAAATTACATGTCTTGCATCTGTGTGCAGGCAAGCGTATACGTGAGTGTGTGTGTGTGTGTATCTGTGTCTTAGTTTACATGTATCTGCTCTTTGCGACGGTGCAAGGTAAGTGAAACTCACCCTCACACGGGTGTGCGTGGGTGTGTATTTGTATGCATACAGACTGAGCCAGTGCTTGGTGTCTCCCTCAGGATGCTGCGGATGTAGAGTGCGTATGTGTGTGCGCGTGTGGGAGTGTGTGGTATTGTGTCATTTTGCAAATTAGAAAGACATGTCGCTGGGTGAAATCCCATTAGAGTTTACTGTCAGCATGCAGGAGTGTTGACATGATATGCATGTTATTCTAATTTGGTAGTCAAAAACAGATTATCACCGGGGTATTTCTCAGGAGAATTCGCTGTTTTAAAGTCACCCTGATTTTACATCCCGTCCTAGTATGCCGTCTTGTAATTATTTCCACTGTGTTTTCTTTTCTGTGCTCTGCAGGAGAGAGAGCTGATGCCAGAGGAGTTAGATGGTAAGATGCTGAGGGTGTAATTATGATGCATACACATGATAAATGACTAGTGAATTGCACAGCTTCATCAATCGCATTGATATTTCCTCCTGTTAAGCTTTCTCCTAGATTGACGGTTTCTCAGATTTGCCTTGAAATGTTGTCTCTCCGATGACTCAGAGCTATGAAATCAATTAAAACAACATTACTTGCTGTTTTTGAGATCTGGCTTTAGTTCTGTCTGCTGGAGTCAACAACTTACAGATTAAGTTTGCTTTGCTGAAAGGATTACTATCAGTGTCTGTGCACACTGTATATGTCTATGTGTGTGTGTCTGTGTGTGTGTGTGTTTGACACTTCGGAAGAATATCTTACCCTACTTTATGGTTTGTTGCAATTGCTGTAATTTGTTTGTGTGTCTGTCAGAGCTGCAGGAGGCCTTTAAGGAATTTGACTACGATGCGGATGGCTTCATCCATTACAAAGACATCGCAGACTGCATGAGGACCATGGGCTACATGCCTACAGAGATGGAGCTCATCGAGATCATCCAGCAAATCAAAATGAAATGTGCGTATTTATCTGTCTGGTTGTATGTGTGTGCGCAGGTCTTCATTTCTTCCCCAGTGGTTAAAGCGTGTGTGCATGACTGATGGGTCTCTCTGAGGTGAGCAGGTGTGAATGCTTGAGTGATGTGTCTGTGTGTGTAGCACAAAACACGTGTGCCTGTATTTCGTGCACGTTCTTTCCTATGAGTCCGTGAGGAACTGATGTTTGTCTTTGAAGTTGGGGACATTTGAGACGTTTTAGCAGACTGATTAATGGCCCTCACACTGCAGGTGCAGGGGTGTACGAGTGTGAGTCTGCATGTAGAAGTGTGTGTTTAGTTGAGTCTTAGCTTTCCTCCCCCTGCTCTTAATGAGGGTGTGTTTGTCTTTGCTTCCTTTTCTGAATGATCAAGTATAGATCTGTGTGTGGTTGGTGTTTAAAGTTTGGGGTGAATCATCATTGCATTGATTTCTGGATTTCTGCTATAAGCCGAGACAAACTCTGCCTGTAACACCTACATGGTGTCAGAGCAAGGCCTGAATAATCTGAACAAACCCTATAAGTTTCTGCCAAGACTTTACATAAACCTTCAATGGGCACATGAAGCACGAGGAGCACGTGGAGCATGCTATCTGCGTGATGTTTTGAAATATCCTGATTCATAATCTTGATGAGAATGGCTACAGCTCAAGAGCTAAAGCAGGTCATCCACTAATCACAGAGTTGGGGGTTGGATCCCCAGCTCCTCCTGTCCAGAGGTTGAAGTGTCCTTGGGCAAGACCCTAAAGCCCAAAATACTCCCAGTGGTCAGGCTAGCACCTTGCATGGCTCACTGCCACAGGTGTGCGTGAATGGGTGAATCATGCAGTCCAGTAACATTAGATTTTCTTGTTGCACCCTTTCTCAATACAACTACAATCAGTTACACCTGTATTTGGCCTGGTATGACCAGTAGCACATGGTGGCTAATGGTTAACTAATGTGAGCTAACTTTACATAGACTTTCCTGTGAGACTAACATTAGTGAATCTGTTCACTAAGGACTGTTCCACACTTCCTCTGCTGTTATGCCACATGTTAGCACCATTATCCTGTAAGTGTCAGTACACCATGACTTCCCTGCTGGGTGTGGTCAGAGAAAAACCTTTAACCACGAATGTGCACAGTTTCTAATAATCATCATGTATTTATTGACTCAGATACTTCTCTACGTGTATATGCCTGCTCTGAAAAATAGACCAAGCTCAATCAGTTTCACACGTGCAAGTGTAACCTAGCACTGAGTCCCCCAGGACAATAGCACTGATAATGAAAAAAAGATTGGACTTCGGGTCCACGGTGTAATTGTTTGGCCTGAAAACAGTTCCATCGCACTGGGTACAGTAAGTCAGTGTTTCTCAGCTGTGATCCTCAAGGACCGGAGTGCAGCTGGTTCCTGTCCCACCAGCTAGTTAATTAGATTCACCTGGTGTCCCAGGTGTAAATAATCTCCTGATTAAATGGTTCGAATGACAACAGCAACGGTCTTGAAAACCAGGACTGAGAGAGCCATTGCTGTGTTAACCTCACATAAACTCCCCCATAAACATCCACATCGGATGTGCACCGCTGCACCGTGACACAGCACAAACTGACGTAGCACAAGCAATCATTGTTCGAGCCTTCAGAGCCTTTTATTTTAAATTCCTGTCAAGATTCTGAGAATTCCAAAAATACCAAATACATCATGCTGAATTACAGGGAGATGTGAATAAAATGACTCATATTTCTTTGTGACGTTACCACTTAATGTAATGTTGCAGCCATGAAAACGGTGCCTCAGATTTAAACGATAAGCTTTACACGCTATAACTTCAATGAACGGCTGGAACAAGCAGACACACAAAGCTTCAACAGAGAAATACTTTGTACATCTCTACCTTAAAGGGAAAATATAAGAGATTTTTTTAACATCAGGGCTTTGGTGGTTGTTACTAAAATATATATTTTATGCTATTTTCATACTGTGTAATATGAATTATTCATCTGTTCACTGATGTCTTAATTTGACCAATAAGGTATCATGGGCTTTAAATATTCCTAGCTTATTCTCTCTAGTGAAATCCCTATAGAACCATTAATACCATGAAATTCTGCCTTTTTTCTATAACTAGCATTGCGCTATCAATTAGAAAATAATAATAATCTCCTAAGACTTTTGGGAGAGTTTTTCTACTCTGCGATTATAGACTGACCCACTTAAGGCACAGAAATTCTTCAAGGCGGTGTCAGGAATCCCCGCAGACTGCTGCTCCACAAGGGTATAAGCCAGTCAGCCAAAAAAAATATACCTTGCCTCAAGGAAGTATGAAAATCCTTTTGCGAACTCGAAATCATAGAATTAATTGCCAGAAGTGGTCTTTTATTTCTGAATCCTACAGCTCCATTGTAACCAGCAAATGACAGTTTGAGCCATTAGTTTCATGATTCAGCACCGTTAAAAAGTGTTTTCCACGCAAGCAAAGTTTACCAGAGTTTAATTCTCATTCTCAACAGTCTTGAGACTTAGAGCTCTGATTAAATTTTTGAACCACGAAATGACCGCATGGCTTTATTGAGTAGTCTTTCACATCCACCAAGGCCCAGATAATGAAAACAGACCCAGCCTATTGGTCCACACTATCAAATAAGCCTGTCTTTTGTCAGACTAATAACATGAGCCTTCCCATTGTGTCGGTCTGTTTTGATAATTACCATGGGGATCAAACAAAACAAAACTGGTTCTAACTGGGTCGAAGGAAGCGTAATGAGCACATACTGTAGCTCCATGTACTGAGGACATTCACAGACTTTTCATGGACAAGCATGGTGTCTGTGTAAAGGCCAGGTGTACAGACACTGCTGCTACCTTTACTTAAGCACTGCTCTTAATTTTGAGGGAATATCTCCACTGCTGTATTTTAGAGGGAAGTGTTGCACCTTATACTCCATACATTTATTTGACAGCTATAGTCTTTTTTGTTTTGATAAACTTACATCAGACAATGTACTGAAATTCACTCTCCTCTTATACTGAACATGAACCTAACTTAAACTATATAAAAGTGCCGCCACAGTAGTTTGCTGCCCACAGGTTAATTTATCAATTGGTAACTCTGAAAGTGACAATCCTTCATCATGAGGACTTCCACTTGTAATACTGAACTACATTTTGCTACACTTTTTTGTTTTGTTTTTTCACATGTGGGTCCTGCTTTGTTTATCTTCTTCACATGTAAGAGGATGCAAATGCAGGGGCATGCGATTCACACTATTCCACCCATTAACAAATGACAGTAAAGAGCCTACAAATGCAAAGACGCGCCAACAAAGGCAGTGAAGAAGACTTAAAACTGGTAAACAGGGATGTAAACAATGCAGGTTTCAAACTCTCAAGCTTCAGACAACACAAATGTTGTGCTTTCAGCTTGTTTCAGCCCAAAAGTGACCAAAAACACTGACATATCATCACATTGCAAGTTGATGTGGCAAACTTGTTGGCAAACAATCACTTATTTGCACATCCAACAGTAACTGAGCAATGTTATCAGTTATTTGGCGTCCTGTTTCTGTCTAACCGATGATAAAACGTTCCCACTGAAAACAGCTGCCTGCTGTAGCTGAAAACAACACTATGCAAGTGGTCTAACGCTTAATGCATGAATCTATATGTGTAGCATAGACACAACCTTGGGGGCACGGAAATTATTACTTGGTAGTCAACCTTTGCATATATGTGTGTCTACATCCACTTGTGTGCCTTTCTGCAGGGGGTGGCCACGTAGACTTTGATGATTTCTGCACGCTAATGGGGCCGAGGATGCTGGCTGAGACGGCTCATATGGTTGGGCTGAAGGAGCTCCGCTGTGCCTTCAAACAGGTAAGAGGTCCCTTGTTAGAAACTCTAAAGAGGTGTAACTTCAAGCAAGTGAATGTGGCCTGACAGTGCTTTGAAGTGTGCAACAGGACCTTTCCTGAGAGAATGTCAAGAGCACATGGCTCTTACTTGTAAACATGTCTGAGGGAGGAGGCCAGGCTGACTTTGAATGCAGGGAAAAGAAAATATTCATACTGATAAGACTTGTTCCTGTGATGCAAAGAGCAAACACCGGCAGTATACTTCTTTGTCTCGCCTCTTAATTTGTGCTCATTAGCCATGCCTATTGTGTTTGAAATTTTGTGGTGCCTCATTGGTCTGGCGGATACATCTATTGAGTTGCACTCTTTGACGTCAATACACAGGCAGGTACACAAACAGCAATCTGATTGTCCCCCAGAGCCAAGCCCTGGTGTGCTGTAGAGTCTGACCAGGCAAAACAAATGTGGTGATGATGATGTTATTTATAAGCACACCTTCTCACACCTGGGTTCAGCCATTTAACACATTACAGCGTGATAGGTTTTCAATTGTAACTGCAAAACAGACAACACTGATAAAGTATTCTTAATGATTATAACTGAAAACATATTGGAGTGGATAACAATTATCTTTGCTGTAAGTTTAGCCTCGTGCATTTAGTTTTAATCTTATATGAAAAGCGGAGGGAAATGTGGACATCAGGTGCGTAAGAGAAGTTATTTGTCTCATTACAGTGATGGAAAATCAATATTTAAATTCTGTTTTTACATATTATAGTTTCTAAAAATGTGCTTTCTACATAGAAATACACACAGTGCACAGTTGTACACTTTGAAATGTGACAGTGTTTGGAGCTCTAAAGCTAATTGTGTCTGTTAAATAACCTGCCCTTAACTAATCCCGAACTGCACTTATGTTGTTGTGTGCTTTGGAGCAATATTTCTATCTCCATCAATCTCCTCCCAAACTAGTTGAGATACTGGATAAGCGAGCTTTTATCAAAGCCTGCAGGCAAGATACTAAAAGAATAATTCACCTGCATAAAAGGGTTTTAAAAGTGGATGCTGCTCTGTTCATGGAGCGGATGTATTAAGGTTTTTAATGTGTCCTCTATTTTGAGAATGCAAGGTTACATGGTCACAGCCATTGTATCTAGAGCTTCTCCTTCATGCAGGCGTCGTCATCAGGTCCTGAATAATGCTGCCAAGAGCCAGAAAATCACATATTCTGATGTTTGAATCCTCTCGTGGAGAATAATGAATTAGCCCTCAACTCTACTACTTCTGAACAGGAACTTCTGCAGCTTCAGAGCACAGTCTACTCTGAAAAAATGAGAATACATTTTCAACTCATCCCAACTCATAGTCACTTCAGAAGTCTTCCTCACTTCAGCACTCATGAGTCAGCATCACCCTATCTGCAGACTCAAGCTGTTTTCAAACTTCCAGGGACCTCGTGCATGTTGTAACTATATAAATGTGAAACTCAGTTTTGATGATAACCATAGACTGCTCTGCCTTTGAATAGCTCTGCTGTGGAATGATCTATAAGCATTTTTGTCAGTTTGAATCTTTGAATTCTTTTATTTTCCCTCCCTCCATTTCTGTCTTTCTCTTCCATCATATCCACTCCACATTAGCCCAGACACATGTATTGTCCTTAGCATAACCAATAATTTTCTTCACCTTTGGCGTATTTATTTGTCTCTCCTTACTCACGACATGTTCCTGCCCCCACCCCACGCTCTCCACTAACCCGGCACGCTGCAGTTTGACTGTGATGGTGATGGAAAGATCACGCTTGATGAGCTGAAGGAGGGCATGAAGACCCTCCTGGGGGAGAAGCTGAAGAAAGGCGAGCTGGAGGAGATCCTCGGCGACATTGACCTCAACAAAGACGGCAACATTGACTTTGATGGTGAGCGGTTGGGGACTCGGGGGAAGAAATGTGAGGGAGGGGAGTGGACAGACTCCGGGCAAGGTGTGAGAAAAGAAAAAAAAATGCACTGAGGAAAGACTGAGACAGGGTGGGTGGGTGACATACAGTCCTGATTCCCAGATCAATTCCAGATTAAGTACGAATCCTACCAACATGAAGTCTTGTTTTGAGCAGCCTGTCAGTACTCGTGTTAATAGGATCAACACCAAAAACACTGATCCATCACATGTTAGATCACATGAACTCTTCTCAGTGCCACATCTGCTTCTCTGCTGCTGTTGTGTACTGGCAGTGATGACTTCTTTAATTCCTAATCAACATTTGTTTTTTAGCATTAAAAACTGTCTTGTTTTCCAACATGCTTATGATTAAATAATGTTAAGTAATAAATTATTTGTGGTAATTAAAATATATTCAGAAGTAACCTATTAATGATGCATTCTCCCCAAATCATGACATATTTTTCTCCCTTACATAATAGTAGCCTACATTAGGTGCCTTTATCAATAAAAAGTATCAGTATTGGTATAGCAGTGATCCTGGCTTTAGTATCAGATCAAAACGAAATAATCACCCGGCCCTACTTTTTGCTAATCCAAGTATAATCATATGAATACAAACTGACCAAATGAGCAACCAGGTAATGTAACTGGGTGAAAATAATAACATTCATATTTAGAACATGCATGGTGTGGTGTCGGTGAAGGGGTACTTGTGCTCATCTGACAGAGCTGTGACAAAAAAAAGGTTGGGAATCACGGGTGTGTAGGAATGAAGAGTGAACCAGAGGAAGGACAAAGCAGAGGGGTCAGTGATTGGGTTGGGGACAGAGAGAGAAAATTAGTAAAAAAATGAGTCAAGGAAAGGGTTCGATGGGAAAGGAGCGATGGTTAAGTCAAGGTGGGTTGGTTGGAGGGGCCAATTCAATCTAATCAGTAGTGCATTAAGCCAATCAATACACACGCCTGGACACCTGTCACGTTACACACAAAGAACGCACAGTGTTGGACAGCTCAAGGACTTTGCAGAAATTCCATTACCATGTGTCACCTCGCAAGCAAATATACAACGCAATGGGACATGATCACATGCACATATAAACGCACATAGATGTTGACGCGCACATGTGCAGGCGCCATCGACGCCACATGGACGTTAGTGCGATTATAGGCTGCAGCGCGCAAAGGGCTTAGAGGTGTGATCCTGTTTGTCTTGTCTCAGCAGTCCAATCAATTACAATTATTGGGAACATGTAAGTAGGCGTGTCAGTCTCAGGGGGAATCAATAAGCAGGTGCTCCTCATTCTCATCAATTAGCCCTGAGGGCAGCATTTGGGTGCACCTGTCCAGTTTAGCCACATGTGCAGAATATCCTACGAGGCACCTGGCCAACACGCATCCACAGCAGTTACTGTGACAGAGGCAGGTCAGACGACCAGGACAGGGCTGCTGCTCCGCTCGGTTTACCTCTTTTTATAGAAAATGGTTAGAGGAGTACCTCAGGAGATGATGTTAGTGGGTTAATCTGGAATTAAGCTTTAGCACTCAGTGAATCAATAGATTCACACCTACAATCAGAAGGCTTTCAGAGCAAAGCGCTCTGGGAAGACAATGGGAAATGGAAGACATGATTGGATGGATTTAGTGTAACCTGCCTCAAGCTATCTGCAGCTGGGTTTCATTGACAGGACACATCAATAGCTGTCTTGATTGACAAGTGAATCCATGATAATGGATACAGCAAGCTGAAACAAGTGATAATCAAACTGATTACTGATTACAAGAGGAGACAAACAGAGCCTGGAAACTGGCAGTTAGCATATCAGAGTCGCTAACCTTTTGAATCTAGGATCTGGATTAATCCTTGCCCAGAAAACCAAACAAAATATAACAATTTTCAACTTAAATGCTCCTGTATCCTTTTATCCTCATTTTTACTTTGATATATCACCCCCATCACCACTTCAGTTTTTCATTAACTTGGTGATAATGGCAACATTTTGCCATTACATCACACCCTGAGCTGTGCTAGTTTCCACTACAATTTCATGTGGGTTGATAATGATGTGGCTGCATCCCATGCTGTCCTTTATGATATTAGAGTGTCATTAGTCCTTATCTGTGGATCTGCTGCTGTCTCTGTCTCCCTCTGCAGAGTTTGTTATGATGCTTTCTGCACGATGACCTCTGATGGAAGAAGATGGAGCAAACAACACTGGATTCATGAGCTGTGCACCAGCTCGTGACAACTATCTCCTTCCTGCTATTTTCTTTTAATACTAATTCTTAATTCTTTTTCTGTGACATTATGTATTTGAAATGTCAGACTGTAAAAAAAACACATAAGAGAGTCAAACAGATCTGTTTATATTTTCATAATAAAAGTTGAGGTTGAGGAAGTGCAGAGGGTAAAGGGTGAGTTATGAAACGCCTAACTGGATCTAACAATAATGCTGCACTGTCGCCTCCTTGTGGCTCAGATGTGTACTGACTTTTCAAACCTCCAAAATGAACCACAGGTATTTTAACCTTGGGGTCATGAGGGACTGTAGTATATCTAAACGCATTTTGCATATAAATGAAAATATTTTCTTTACCAGCACTTTACTCTGAGTGGTAGGGACCAAAATGAAAACACAAATTTCTGTCCTAGTTATAAGTTTTGGTTATTTTGCATCAGAATCTATATTTATTTGTTTCTCTTTGTGTTTTTTTCACCGGTTTGAGAATTTGGCAACATCTGAATCACAATCTGGTGTAGGTCAGTGGTTTGTTTGCTTTGAGGTGAGATGTCGCTGGGAGATGAAAGGTACAGCATGCTGACAGACACTCACCGAGCACTTCATCAGGAACTCCATACTAATACTGGGTGGGGTCTCTCTTTGCTCTCAAAACAGCCTCAGTTCTTTGTGGGATGGACTCCACCAGATGTTAGAAACGTTCCTTAGAGTTTCTGGTCCATGTTGACATGATTGTCTCACATATTTTCTGCAGATTTGTCAGCTGCACATTCATGCTGCAAATCTCTCGTTCTACCACATCCCAAAGGTGTTCTACTGAATTCAGATCTGGTGACTGGGGAGGCTCACTGAAGTACACTGAACTCACTGTCATGTTCATGGAAACAGTTTGAGACAACTTCTGCTTTGAGACATGGTGCATTATCCATGCTGGAAAGTAGCCATTAGAAGATGGTAAATAGTGGCCATTAACAGATGCACATGATCGGCAACAATACTCTGTCAGGCTGTTGCATTTGAACCATGACTGATTGGTGTTAAGGGGCCCCAAAGTGTTCCAAGAAAACATTCCCCACATCATTACAACACCACCAGCAGCCTGGACTGTTGACACAAGGCAAGCTGAGTCCATGGATTCATGATGTTGCAGCCAAATTCTGACCCTACCATCTGCATGCCTCAGCAGACATCCAGATTCATCAGACCAGGCCTTAGCGGTCCAGTTTTGGTGAGCCTGTATCCACTGCAGCCTCAGATGTCTGCTCATGGCTGACAGGAGTGGAACCCCACCAGGTCTTCTGCTGTTGAAGCCCGTCCACCTCAGGGTTTGATGCATTGTTCATTCCGAGAGGCTTTTCTCCTCTGCCTTCTCTGATCAGAGAGATGTATCTGTTTGCAGACCTGCTGCTCACTGGATGTTCTTTGTTATTCGCACCATCCTGGGTAAACTCTAGAGAATGTTGTACGAAAATTCCAGGAGATCAGTAGTTTCAGAAATCCTCAAACATAAAAAAGCTGCTAACCTGTATCTGCACTGCACTGCTGCCACACGATTGGCTGATTGGATAATTGCATGAATGAGCAGGTGTACAGGTGTTCCTAATGAAAGGCAGAGGAGTGTACATTGCTCAACAATCTCTTCTATGTGTGAAATAATGAACATTGATGCAGAGGTTGAAAAAAGAGGTGCATTTATTATTGAAAATTGATAACTTAAAACATCTGAGCAAAAAGCAAGATCTGTCCAAAAAGCCTTTTTTACAAATGATTTACATACAACAACCTTGACTCTTTTTTTTTTTTCAATTTTTTGTACACATTGTGAACACATGGTGCCTCAAACTAACTGAGAAGGGAAAAAAATACAATTAAAACATACTTCATACCATGGCAAAAAGGAATGGTAACCAAGCCAACGCACTGTGTTAGTCAAATCACAATGCAAAATGGTGTAAGGCAAATGCAGTCCCCTGACTGAAGCACTGCAGGTACTCTCTCTCCTCCAAGCAGACGGAGCAGCTTTGAATGAAGAATAATGTTAACCCATTGGTGGTATACATGCTGTTTTTCTCTTGTTTTGATTTGTCATAATATTGCAAGACCCCCAGAGAATTTCTCATACAAACACATGGTCAGAATGTACAATATATTTTAACATATAAATTAATTCTTTTTAAGTTAATTCAATAGGAAGCTGAATATTTTGGTTTTGAGGAGAGACAAATAATACAAGAACAGAACCACTGAACTCTTTAACACTTTCATTTCAAATCCTCACGCTCAAGCGGGATCTCCAAAGGTCCGTGACAAACAAAAGATTTTGGGAGATAGGGCTTATGACCTAAGGTTTACTGTGAGAGGAAGAAAAGCATTTTAAAAGCATAGGATTGAAATGAGATTTCAGAGCCTCTGCGAGGAGGCACATCTCTGCATGACACCTTGGATGAAACTTAAAGTGAAAAATGATGGAAGAAACACAGATAGTCGACAGGAAGGTCCTGCACCACTAGTTAAGAGGCAGCAATGGAAGTCATGCATGGCAAGAATATGGGAGCAGTGATTAAGAAGAAGATTTGATGCCCGGAAGAGATCGATTAATACTTTCATTATGTGTTGAAGTTATTTAGTTGCACTTGGTTGTGCAAGTTGAAAGTTCTCATTGGTTCCTCTGAACCACATTAGATCACATCTTACTTTCTCACTTTTTGGACTTTCAGCATTTAGGATTTTTGTTCCACAGAATCACCTCTTACAGCCAAGAGACAAACCAAAAACTTACTTTACACTGGTCTCACCAAAGAAGACACAACGCAAACCATAACATACTCCTCAGGTCCTTAAGTGCTAAAGGAGGTACTACTCTCTGTTGCTGTCTTCAACAGCATCACAAAATATCCAGCAGAGTAGTATGTGCTCTTGTCATTTCAACAAGGTCCATCAGGAAGTTCTTTTGAAAACGAATGGCATTAAGAGCGAGAGCAGATGAGAATAGTTACGGTCATATATGTCTTATTTTTTAAATAATTTTTGACAATCACGAACAAATGGTGTGCGTCCTTTGAAGTATCCCTGAGGCGGTTTGGCCATATCTCTGGTTTTCACTTATCCACAGTTCAAGGACTTTTCAGCTTTGCTCTGATCTTGTGTCAGCTTAATACAAACAAGAGTAAAATGAGGGCTCTTATAGCTGTAGAAGCTGTAGAAGTTGGTGAGATGTTGATAGAAGGTTACTTGAGTATTGTTTAATAGTCAAAAAGGATGTTTCTGGTGGCGAGAAGAGGAAGCTCTAGTTGGTGGGGATGCTTTGCAGATATGTGAGGATGTGCTGGATTTTCTCCAGGCGCTCTTTGAGGCTAGTCATGGAGAGGACAGAGAGCTGGTACCGAGGGTCAATAGGCAGGACAGCCAGCAGCCACCAGCAGCAAGCTGGACCATTGGGAGTTGCCTGGAAGAGAGGAGGAAAAGCATAAGATTATTGCTTTCACAACAGAAAATCTTTTTCAAGACCTCATAATATCATTTCTGTGATCATCTTTGAGCCAAACTAGGTACATCTGAGGATCAGCTGCCAAAAAGACTTCTGAACAGGACAGTGTAACAAAATCATTTATTAAGCGGCACACTTTCTTTTCTCTCGTGAATTCAGATATTTAGAGTAGAAGGATATATCGCAGTTCTTATTACAAAAACACAACAACTGTGCCAGCATCTGAAACGAAATCAGAATCTTTTCTATTATGAGTAGTGAGTATCACACAGAACAGGCTGGGTATTAGTACTCTGGACTTTCAATGTATTGAATGAATCAAAACAATACCAAGTACAACAAGAATCAATACCTGTGCAGCTCCTGTGCTACTGTCATTCAGAGTTTTGTGTTACTGTTGTTGTTCATGCAGTTCAGTTAACAGACAGAAAACTTGCTGCTCTTCTATCTGTCCTTTTCTGAAATCCCTTCACCCCTGACATTGTTTCAAACTAATCTGCTGACAAAGACCTTGAATATACATTTAAATGCACTTTAATCAAGCACCAAGGAAGCTCATCAAGGCCTGATGCCTGATGATTAAATGAAGTACTCATTTTGTTCTAATGAAATTGTACTATTATTATGTATATTCTCAGCCCTACAACCCTGGAGTGCACATGAATGACCTTTTACAGTAATCAGCCAGAGGAATGCACGTCTGCGTCAGAGTTACACAGCTGAAAAAAATCCCTGTTTCTTCAAGATCGAGAGTCTGAGTCAGTTACAAAATGTGCTTAACACATGGATTTGAACTGAATGAAGTTTACTATGTCTGTGCTACATTTTACTTTCAGACAAGTGCACTCAGACAAGGGCTTTTAACCAAAAAAAAAAAAAAAAGTGTTCGACAACTAAATGACAGCACCAAAAATCAGGGCTCGGTGCTTTGCTTTCTTAGTGCATAAGCACGTGGTAGAGTTGGGGATTCTCTTTGTGACTCTCCTCTGACGCAACAGGGATGCTGGGATTAGGTATGAAGCACCCATAAAGCTCTTTAGCCTATATTGTCAATAGACTCTCCGCCCCATGGTTGTCCCAAGAGCAGAGCTGTAATCCCTCTCTCGGCACTGCAGGCTGTGAGCTGAAGCCTGAGCTGAGCACAGACAACAACTGTGTTCCGGTATTAAGACCTCTGTGGCAGGTGAATCCCTGGTTATGTGGGTTTCCCCAAAAAGACAAGTGTGTCATGAAATTATCCAATTTCAGGCTAAGAATTTAGAGTGTTTTGTAGTGTCAAACAAAGTAATAAGCTGATGCCAGTTCTGATAATAATCACAGTGATATAATAAAGACGGGTGTCCCTTTGTTTATCTGCAAATATGGTCATTTGAAAGTTGTGACAACCACATGGACAGGAGACAGGCAGTTAAACAACATAACTTCTTCCTTCTAACAGACTCTGCTCCACCATCTGTTTCGCTGCCAACTCACTGCTGCAGAAGATATTTACAAATAGATCTGCTGTACAAACTAGATTAAGATGCCTTCTAAATCACTAACATCATTAATACTATTCCTGTTCTGGAGAGTCACCACAACCTCTGCATTATATTCTTATACATTATTAATCAAATACAGTGGTACTTAATGTAAAGAAACTAATACAGTGCAGTTATCAGGAGAAATTCCTTGATAGAGGCATATAAAATGTATTCATATCAGTACAAATATTTACTCTTATTGACTTACTGACTCAAGCATCTGTTACAGACTAATGCAGTAACTACAATACAACTATTTGAGACTTTCAATGAGAAATGACAACTTAACTCCTCCGGGAATCTACAGTGTTTCAGATATAGTCCCGCTGTAAGCTGAATTGGGCATAAATTCTGCAAGATGGAAGTAGAGGGACACTGTGCTGGGTGTTTACCTGGATGTCAGCTTCTCGTTCTGGCATGGGTCCAAAGTGCTGCAGGATCTGATTGTGGAAGCGGATCTTGAGGTTCTGGAACCAGACGCGGGCCTGTTCGTACACTGCATCATGCAACTCTTGTAGTCTCTCTAGCTCTTCACTGTCCTCCACCTAACAGACAGGAATCACTCAATTAATACGACAGTCACTTTCACATTGGCTGAACTTAAAAATAAAAGTTATTTTATGAGTTACAATAGATTGTGGATGAAGAAAGATTATAAAGGCAGTCATTGTAGCTCTTACTCTTGTATCCTCCAAGTGTTCAATGTCAGCAGTGCTGTAACCATCCTTCATTCCTCGGGACAGGACCCGGAAGCGTTTTCCTCCGATAGTGTCCACAACTGATCGTCCGTCAGGGAGGAAATGGACGCTCCTAATAATCAGCATGCAGCCATAATCTACAAACCTGCAGCAATGGACACACTGGTTAATTCAGAGTTTTGGCAGATCTTTCATAACCCATGAAATAATGCGTACAGTAATGTAACAGTTTATATCACAGTGGATTTCATAACTGATTGACTGTTCTATTAAAAAAAAACTTCATTCTGGACATGTGGATATGTTTAGTTTTAAGGTCCTCTGACATCATAAACTATACAGATCTATACCATATTTGTGCTTGCATGTTTACCCTTTCTGAGGATCATTAATACACATCCCGAACTGCCGCGTGCCTGTGTCCATGCAGCGGCGAATCATGAGGCGGTAACGTGGCTCGAAGACATGCAGGGGGCAAGGCACGGTGGGGTAAGCCATGGTGCACACAAAGATAGGCACATTCTTCGTCAGGCTGCACAGAGGACAAGTAGATAAGCAGTTTAGACCCTTTGAACCTCTTAAAACCGTCTGCATACAGAAAAATCTGATGATGAACACCTGAAAAGACAGGGCCAAAAATAAGAAAATGCAAATAAATGGAATGACTGCTTACTCAGAAAGCTCTCTGGTCTCCTCCAGATGAGTTTTAGTCCTCTCTGCATACTCCTGACTTAAATACTGTTTGATCAGTGTGTCCAAGACAGTTGTCACCACGTACTTCCTACATGCTAGATACTGGAGAGGACAGGAAACAAGTTAAAGATTAAAACAGGAAACAGGGAACACAGATTTTGTTTAGAACTTCAAATGCTACAAAAGAAGATTAATATTTATATGCAACAACTGCCAAGACTGGTCTTTCACCTCTTTCAAACTCTCTTTACAGAGGGGACACTGGGGTGTGTGGTCCAAGCAGCGTTCCAGACAGTTTTTGCAGAAGGTGTGGCCACATGGTGTAGTCACAGGCTCATAGAACAACCTGTATTGATCAAAGAGATGCAACAATCAGCAGGTTGTTCTGAATGTTGAGTCATTTACAAAAGTACAGTGTGAAATGGTATGTAAACTTCATGGTGTGCATGTGGTCTATTACAATATGTCCTTACCTCATGCAGAGAGAGCACTCTAAGTCATTGGGGTCCAGCAGATCATTAGGAACACTTCTGCAGGTTTTAGCTTTGGTGGGTCGCTTTTTAGAGTCTTTCACGACCCCTGCAGTCAAAGGAGAAAATGCACTTTACAATTTATTAACAAAAGCATTATCTAAGACATAGATATGGTGCTGATTAGCTCATTAAATATGGAGTTTGAATTTGATTTGGAGAATAAAATATAATACAATGGGAAGACCAGAAAGCAGTACAATGAAGGGCTTGGCAACTGACCTTGTTTTTTGTGTTTGCTACTTCCACTGTCCACAACACAAGGTTCTGCATCCGACACTGACAACTTCCTCTTCAGCAGGCTCCCCTTTTCCTGGTCTCCCAACTGAGGAGCAGAGCAAACTCTCTTCAGACCCTCTTCACCACAGTTGGCGCCGTGCATTCTAAGTGAGTGAGCTCGACTCAGACCAGGCCGCTCCAGACTCTCCCAGCGTTTCTGGATGACGACACAAAACCAAGGTTAAGGAGATGATGATGGTCCAGCAACGTGGCAACAACAGTACTGAATCAAATCCATTAATAAGTGCTGTATTATTATTCAGTGTGGTAATACCTCCTGGTTGTCCAGATGGTGGTGTGCAGAGGCAGCGCGGACCTGGTGCTGGTGTTGTCTTTGGACTGGACTCTGTGGTTGAGCCTGGGTGTTGGCCACGAGGGTTTTGCTGCGCAAATGAGGCGATGCGTTCTGTGTCGTTTCCCTCAGGCCAACTTTGACATTCTCATCAGCCGGGGAGAGCAGGTCACACAGGATCTGTGGAAAGTACCTCTGTTTGTCATCAAAGCAGAGCTGCTGAACAGGCAAACACTAAAATCTTATCTGAAGTCGCTGTAAGCAAAGACAATTAATGCATTTCTGACTGAGAAACTGAATTTCCACGTGGGTAAGGTGAATATCAAGGCAGTCAGTTGGTGAAAACAGGGATGTTGGTGTCCACATTTGTCATATTTAACTTGAATAATCATAATCCCAGGTAGCCTTATGGATAAGGCACTTACTTCTGAACAAACATCTTGTAGCATTTAGCAGCCGCAGCTACAGCCACATTCGCAAATATTATTTGAAAAGTCTTGAGGGTGGTAAAAATCTGAACTGTCATTATTTTAAATTTGCCAGATTTTATGTAAAAAAAAAAAAAAAAAAAAAAAGATATGTGCTCTAAAATTGGTTTAAATTAACACGTGTTGGAACTTTTTCAAGTTTTGAAGCATACAGTGTGTGAAGAGGAGACAAGGGACTTTATTTCATGCAAAGGGTTTAGTGACAAAAGACTTAACTACACAATGCTGTTAATCCAGTTCTATAACCACGACTAAGACCGAACTTGAGAGAACAAACTTTGCACAAGTTTGTGCTATGTTCAGAACAGATATCAGGATGGCCTCGGTTTAACCTCAGTGTGCTACTTGACGCAGCAGCAGAGAACATCAAGCTTGCTGAACCTCAGATCATTTTAAACACACGTATAGTTTTGTGTTGTGGTGAAACATCTAACAGACTCATTCATTCATCCTCACACCATTCTTTCCTTTTCCTCCCTATACTCGCACAAAGTCCCACAGTCCTGCTGACAGAAATCTGTGTTACTGTTAATACCCTGGCTAGATGCAGGTTAAGATTTTAGTGACATGTCTGCTAAGTCCTTAGTTTCTGCATGTTTTCTCTTGTAGTCAGTCAAAATGACAGAAATTATATAAGGGCTTTCAAAAGGCTTAATTTTTACTTCTTAGATTCTTGTGTTTTTTTTTTTTAAATCTCTCAGTGAGCGCAACAAGAATGGGGGCTGTCATTTTCATTCTCATTAATTAGCTGTTTTCATAGCTGTTTAATTTTCATTACGTGGGTACTCGGAGGTCCTTTGAGACCACAAGTGTGATTACAGACTGCACAAACTTGATTTGACGTTCTATTGATGCACACTGTCTGGCTCCAACACTTTTTTAGACTTATGTCTAGCCTGAACAGTATCTCTCTCAGGATCAGAAGAGGATGCCAACACAACAACAACCTTAAACTACAGGTACAATCAGTTCTACACACTTTTTACCAAGAGAAATCTAGAGATGACTAATGTGATTATGTATGCTTCCTTATTCAATGATGATTCACAGATGATTACTCAAAACTTGAGCAGCTTTAGTGATTAAATCTAACATAGTTTAATCATAAAATGATGACAAAACGTGATGATATTGTGAGAATGTATTTAATCCTGCATACATGAATCAACTGTGTGTCACTTATGTAACTATGATGCTGTGGTCTGTCTGTTAAGTGGCACTAATGTCATTACAGGCAGAGTCACAGGACTGAGTTCAACAACTTATGTAATTCCATGATAGATGATCCTAAAAGGAGTGGACAATGTTCATGGCTGAGAAAGAGGAGATACAAATTCTGAACTAGAAAATGCATTTCCTGCAGAAAATGCATTGTGAATGCTGCAGCAATGCTTAAAATGGCTGAAAACACAGTTAAAATGCAGAAGGAAGTTGAAAGCCAAAAGTAATCTCTGAAGCAATGCTTAAACTTGCTGACCCAGCATTCACACTAATTATGTACTGTAAACCCCTTCATGCCTATATAACCACAACATATGACTGTAGTGTAGTGCATAAATTGTAACCTAAAACAAAGTGCCCACTGACTCTGGAACAGCACATTTCAGAGACGTTTTCTACGTGTATAGGATAATGTACAATGTAAATCCTATTAAAAACCACAGTAAGGTGAGGGGTGCTTTCATCAGGATGCCTATAGCACACAACGTCTCTACCCTGTTTGCAGTTAAACTGTTTATTTAGCCATTGTGCTAAAGTGGGAATTTAAGATCCATGCCATGAAAAAAGATAGGCTCCATTAAGTCAGTATAGGATAATAGCAGATGCAAGCTATAAAAAGAGAACAAATGGCTTTGTGCAACAGAGATTGTAAAGGAAGTGCTTCACATTCCCTGCTATCCAATCAAAGGTGATGTCACATTAAAGCAGTATGAGCTCCACTTAAATCGTTGGCTTCAGTGTATTGAGTCTAGCTCCTCCAGCCCTGCAGCCTACTTGCATAAACACTGCGTGACCTCAGATCAACTGATGACAACATATTTCTCTTACCTTTTCCACTTGTCTTTTAGCACAGGGGAAGTCCTCGTCCACAGTCAGGCAGTGGAGGAAGACTTGGAGAGACTCATCCACCTGGCCCATCTCATGCAGCACCATAGCTTTGCTAAACAAAGCCTGAAAGGGCAGAAAGGAGTAGCAGAAAAAGATCAACTTTACTTCTGTGCCAGAATTTATGTTTGCATTGTGTATTCATGTTGCTGGTAATTGTTAATGCTTTGCATACATCCTAAGAAAACACCGGATTCAAAGTCATGCTAAACTGTCATGCTAAAACAACCAGACAGAACACACATTAAACTTCTTAAATGGAAGCCATCCTTGCCAATAAACCATTATGAGTTTACCAATTATGCAAGTGCTTTTGCATGACATACTTTGCACCACAGATGCAGAATATCCAAGGCTTCAACCCAGACACTCGGTCTCCTGTTACTGATGTAATAGTCATTACTGGCTTTGACCTTAATCACGGCATTCTCAGTTGTGGTCTAGAAAACCTTCTTTAGTCATGATACTCTTTTGTAACTTATTTATCTTAAGAGAAACACTTTTACACAACACAAAAAATAGCCAGAGGTTGTTAAATATGTGTGCTGTAAACAAACAAACTGGATCAACAAAAAAAGAGATATTTTTGTTTTATGATTCTGTAAAATTCAACTGCCATGTCATGCAACCATATTAAATAAACCAGATTTATTCTTCAAGAAAACAAATGAATCAATAAACATGACTGTAAATACCTGGCGGCTGAACTGGCCTACAATTTAAAGGCCACTGACTAATTGTAATCCAATACAACCAATACGGTGCTGCTTGCCTGTGGCTTTGAGAGCAGCAGTCTTAAAATACACCTTTTCTTGGTAACGGCCAGCTGACCAATATCGGCACAGACTGACATGCCAGACTCTAAGAAGTAAAAGCATGTGTGGGTATGACCTGGCAGTATCACCATCCTTGTGGAACCAACAAAAAGCCTGGAGTTAGATCTGGTGTAATCACATCTGACACAGATTTTCCTCTCATACAATAGGCTAAAAACAACCAAAATCCTGCAGAGAGGAATTTTTTGATACAAACTTGAACTTGGCTTTTTTCCTTTTTCAGCAACTGTGTAATAAATTACTGCAGTGTTAGTGAGTGACCTACTTCGGCAGAACAGCTGGACCCGGGACAAAATTCTGTGTCCTCCAAAGCCAGGCGGTACTGTTTGAGAGCCATGTACGCCTCCGCTCGGGACAGTCGCACCACCGCAGTCATCTCTGGATCTGCAGGAGACATGAAGAGAAAGGGAAGGGGGGGGCACTCCTTATTAACTAAAACTTGATAGCATTTACCTTGAAAGAGAGTTTTAAATATCTGTCCTGCAAGTCATACATTACATAATCAGGTGACAAACACAAATTATATATTAACTGTGTCACTCGATTCTCTGCAAACACTGAAAATCAAAATAAGTTGCATAAGCCTGGAGGTGCGGAAAGGGACCAGGGGATCTGATTTTTCTGTTTGCAATAGTGGGCTGAATTAAAAATGACACAAAAAGAGTTTAAAAATCCTTTCCTGTACTACCAAGAACAAATTGAAGCACTGTAAAACCAGATCTCTGCTTTTTTATTGGGGGCAGCAGCTTTGTGTGGTACAGCTGACACTGAGGCAGCAAACAATATCTGGAAACCTAAGACCTTTAACACCTATAAAAAGGGCTTATTTACTAATAAAATATGTAAGTATGAGCATGGCCATAAATTCATTTGGACATAGACTGGGTTACAATCAGATGTTTGACATTCATCTAATTACCCAATCATATCAACCTGTTTAACAGGCAGACTGCCCTGCAGACATTACTGGCTAATGAATTCTGTTAGAAAACTAAATTTCACCTGCATTTTATCAAAAGTTCAATTAGTTAAACTTTCCTCCCGGCCTGAGCTGCAACTTTTTTTGCACATGGTGTGCCATTGATCCCAGTAATATATTACCTTTCACTGAGACACATGGGATTTAGCTCATTTTTCTGATATATGGCAGATGCTGACATGAGCAGGGGCACAGGTAGTTTGTCTAGTCATCCTAACATCAGTGAAGTGCCCCTAATTATCTGGAAGTTTCTGTCCTGCTTCTCAGGTTGTCTGCAGCACTGACGGCCGGCCCTGAGCGCTGTCAAAAGCAGGTGGTATGTCTGCATCACTCCCACAGCGGTATCAGTGTGCATCCTCAAACCAATGTCAAGTGACACTTATTCTTGTCAGAAGGTGATACACTAGTTATATGACCTTCTGTTACACAGTTCACTGCTTTTATCCACCTGAGATAAAAAATTTAAAAAAAAATGCAGGAGCATAGAAGGTTGTGTGTTACTTTCTTACAGCCTGTAAACAATCAATCTGATCATAGGTAAGTATTTGAAAAAGCTGCAGAACAAAATGCCCCACAATGGAAACACACAGTAATTAAGAAAAATAAAAATACGGTGACACTTCACTTTGGCTGAGAAGAACATTACGGCTGCAACCAGCGATCATTATCATTATCGACTAATCTGTTGATTATTTTCTAGCTCTATAAAATTTCCCAGAGGCTAAGGTATTGAATTACCTGTTTTATCCAACGAACAGCCCAGAACCTACTGATATTAATTTTACTCTTTTAGGAGTCAAAGGAAACCAGTAAATATTGACATTTGAGAGGCTGGATCAACATTCTTGTAACACAATGGTTTGGACTAGATCTTACGCTAACTGTCCCACAGGCAATGCTTGAGTAGCAGAGGTCAACAGGGATACGGTGAGGTTACATGTGAAATTATATCACTTGACCCAAATACCATGGATGTTTCCATAAGCTCTCATGACCCAGGTAAAGGTTCAGAACAATTTTCCAGCCATACTATCAAACAACCAGACCATTTCAGGATCAGTTATACATTTTTTTTTACTTGTCATTCTGAACTGCTGCACATGAGGATTCTCAATCAACACCCAACCTACAAAAATAACTAGATAAAAGGAAGACACTGTGGTTCCTTTCAGCATGGTTAGGAGTAATTTGACATTTAGTGGTTGTGAAGTAAAAAACTATATTTTCTCTAACAGTGCAGTGGTTTAACCACAATGCATTGTCATTGGCATTTTAGTTTGAATTTTTAGTCACTAGTTCCATGAAGGCACAACACTTTTTATCCTTTTATAACCAGAAACTGTTCGGTGAACATGCAGGCAGTCTCCAATTTTGGGTCACCTTCACTGGACCATATGGGGATTGAGTGCTTTGCTCAAGGGCACGTCAGACCATAGTTGTTACTAGGTCTGCAACTATGGCTTATTTTAATGATCAACTGATCTGTTAATTACTATTTCTATTACCTGATCGATAGAATTAAAACAACTGATTATCTGATTATCCCACTATCAGTGGACTTGGTAAGAGACTAAAGCACTTATTTGATCATCACAATGTAGCTAACTATCTTTCTGTGGAACAACTAATCGAGTACCTGACTAATCATTTACCCTTATCATTCATATCACCTATAGAAGCTTTTACAGGAAGTACTGGGATTTGAACGTGCAAACCTCGCAGCCACAAACCTCCTGCAGCAGTTTGATATCTAACCATAATCTGCCACTGAAGTAGCCCAGTTTTTTTCATTGCATAATGTCAGGGTCTGTTACAAAAACTAAAACACGTCCTTGCAGAGTGTCTATCTGGACCACCAGCCTGCCCCTGCCTCCTAACTTGACCCACAAACTGCAAGTTCATCCCCTTTTACAACATTTATGAAACACTGGCTCGTCGCAGCCATGACAATTACCAAACACAAATGCCCCCCCCCCCCCCTTGATAAGTTACAAAACTGCCCCAATATGTGTCACGACCTGCCTTATGCAACTTGCACTGACTGCGCATGCTCATCTTGTGAAATTTCGTAAGATGGACCTGTCAGATTACACGACGGGCGATGGGAGGAGTCTAACACCAGAGCAACACATGGGAGTAATGATGACAATTTTCAATATGTTGGTCAGTAGAACTCAGGATTCACTAACAATAAACAATTAAAGAATCACGTTTAAACATGTTTCTATCATTCCTACACAGGGTTGGTAAAGCAGTGTCGCAATAACACTGTACTCTTACTGAGTGTGCGCAGCTGCAGACACACCACCAGGAAACACTTCTCTCTTGTCAACATGGATGTGTAAGGTTATGATTACAACACTTACCACTGTGGATAACATCGGTGGCTAACGACACAGCTTCTTGATAGCGTTTGTTCTTACACAGCTCGTCCACTTCACATAGTGTTTTCGACTTTTTCCGCTCCTCGGGAAACCATTTATCTAAAAGTCCGCAGAGAATAACATTGGCTTTCTCCTCTCCCTTCACGGCTTCACTGCACAATTTACATTTGGAGACCAGCCGTCGTTGTAAACACCTTCTACAGTACGAGTGTCCACAGGCTATGGTCACAGCTTCACCCAGGAAGCTGTGACAGTTGGGACAGTCAAACACGTCGTCCCCGCAGCTGTCCGGACTCTGGCCCGAGAGTGCGTCTTGCGCGACCGCTTTCCTCTTAAAGTTGCGGAGGATACAGTCCGCTAAAGTGCTCAGTTGTTCGGGTCGCACGGAGCCATACCGCATAGCCACTGAAAACCAGTCAATGGCTTCTTTGAGGCAGTTTTCCGACGCTAGCGCGTTGGCTTTCTGTAGTATAAGTTGATGGTGGTCCTCCTCTGCCGAGACGTCGTCCGAGTCAGCGGCGCCGATGAAGAAGGCGCTTCTCTCCTCCGCGGCGTCCCCCACTTGCGGTTGGAGCGACATTGTGTCGTCCAAACAAACAAAACAAAGAAAAAAATGTTATGTAGATTTGGGTTGTCTTCTGTTAACCCGTCTGTACATTTCTATAGCTGCCGCGGTCCATGACAATGTAGTGAACGGACTTTCTCATAGACGCCCGTTCGTTACATAAAAAGCACAGTCACGTGAGCAGCAGGCTCGGGCCGTGATTGGCCAGAACGTCTCGGTTACAAAACCTGCGTTGGAAAGTTTCATAACTACGGAAAGGACGTAGTGGAGTTGACTGAGTGTGTCAGATCACAGCGGTCCCGTTTGAACTTGACTCTCCTGCCCTTAAATTCTCTCAGTCTGGAATATAAAACAAATAATGCACCATGACAAAAGCATATGATATGACTCCTTTTTGTCCATCATTGTACATTTTTGAAAACTGTCTGAAAACTTGCTCAGAAAACCTCTTCATAACTGGTTGTGTAACCAGATTTTGTAACACCTTCCAAGTCTCAATTTTATGTAATTTATCTTACTTTGCTGTGTCTAACATCTAAAATATTTTATTGCCACTTTGTAACACTTCTGTCTAAATTGCCTTCATATTATCTTTTCCTGCAACCAGCAAATTCTGCACAAAAAGCAAAGGATAGAAAAAATTAGTGCAATACTCCAAGGCTGCATGACCACCCCTGCCCCTCAGATGTTAATCCAGCAATGCAATACTCCCATGGACTGACTTAGAGTGAATGAATTAATGTGTTTTTATTAACGCCATGAATATCAACTCAACAATATTTAACATAAATTACTTTAAGATCAAACCAGAAGCCTGTGTTTTCAATCATGGTTAGCGGAGACACACACAAATACCTATTTATAAGTCCTTGTATGTGTGTGAATATAAACCTGCAGGCTAAAGGTCAAAATGGCTGTTCAGGCCTTTCATTTCAACATTTATTTTCAGCCTCGTAGCAGAAACGGAGCCCACCCCATCCACCTTTTCAAACTGAGCGCTGCTCAACACAAGAGATGCTTTCTGCAGATCTGCTGTCACGCCACGCTGTCCTGTCTGTCACCTTCCATCATCACCTGTCATCTCCTGAAGCCTGGGCCACCGCTGGTCTGTAACCACTGTGATGCTTTTTACAGCACAGAAGCTAAAGTTAGTAACACATCAAATAAAAAGTGAAAATTACAAAAGCATATGACCTTGCAAGAACAAGATGGCGTGTGAGTGCTGCTGCAAACCTTTTAAATGATCCACCAGCTGGTCAAAGATACAAATTTAAATTCTATTTTTTCTTCCCTTTGTAAAAAGAATAATCTTTATTTTAGCAACATTTGACTTGAATTAAAAAGCCCTTTGATAAACAAACAAACAAAACAGATGTTGCATTTTTATATGTGAACAACTCTAATCTAAATAGGATTATGATTTACAAGTTGACAATAAACAGACAAACAGGATAGACTCTTGTCCTTTTGTCACTCATTTGAAGTCGTGAAAACAACTCTGGTCTGGAGGAAACACATGATGTGCTGCGTGTCACAGTTTTTTTTTTTTGAAAAATTTCTGGGGTAATTACCAATAGGAAAAAAGGCATGAAACTAAATGTGACAACATCAAAACACTGAGCCAAACACCATCCAGCAGGAACCAAGACCAAACAGCAAAATAACAAAACCAACAAAGTAACATTGTCAAGCATGAAAACCTCCTCTGTAAACACTGTGTTGATCTGATATGGGTCAGCCTTCAGCCTTCACGAATAGCTGGACTGAGACTTTGGGAGTTGCAGAGTTGTTTTGGGTGAGTCATGAGCCAGTCATACGTCTGTAATGTCATTTTGTGAAGTCACGCAGAAAAAATGATCAGTATTTCTACAACTAACGAAGATCGTTCGTCTGTATCTTTATCCTACTCATGTAGTGCAATGAGAGTTTGGAGAAAGTTTGGAAATACATTTTGCAAAATGTAGTTGAGGTTATATGAGGCCAAAGAGGGCGTGAACATGAAGAGGCTTTACATATTGTGGGGCGACACTGCCCTCTAGTGGTCAAAGGGAGCCATTACTCTAATTAGACACAGGCAGTTAATAAAACGCCTCTTGAAGACACGACACAACTAGAAAAAAATGTAGGTAATATAAATGTACATTGTGAGTGTAGCAATGATAAAACTATAGATTTGTGTTTTGTATGTACAAAAACAAACAAGCGAAAGGAAAGAAAAAGAAAAAGAAAAAGAAAAAAAAAATCTTTTAGACAGACTTTACCAAAAGCTGAAATACAGAAGTGACACAGGATGGTTCAGTTGCTTCCTCAGTTTGTGTCACTTTTGTGATGTTTGTTTAGTTTAATGGTACAAAACATATCTAGCTTCTGAGATTTTGTGGCACACGTAAAACACTAATATACGACAGACAGAGGTAATTCAAGACAAGCTTTGCACAGAGGACAAAGATGTTTTTGGTGACTTGGTGTATTATGTAAATTTTCTGTGATTAATGGAGAGTGAACCCAGTAAACACTGGGATTGAGGAATGAAGTCTGTAATAAAGGACGGCAAACAAATCTTAATCCATACAACCACCAGAGGGCAGAGCTGTACTGTGTAAAACAGACACAAACTGTGTCTTACAGTCAGTTCAGTGACCTCCTGTGTTTGGTCTGAGGCACTTCAACAAGGCATCAACTGGATGTGCTCACTGTCTTCAGATCTTGTGTAGAAAGAATAGAAAGAAAAAAAAGAAAGAATATTTGAAGTATGGCAGATGGAGTCTCTGTGTTAGTCAACTCATGATGTAAGACTTGAAAGCAATGGTGGTTTGGTAAGAAAACACACAGTACCCCCAAGTTGAATTTGTTCATTTAAGAGGATTTCCAGTGTTTGTGTCCTCAGCTAACCCAGTGATGCAGATTTTTTGTTCCATTTTTTCCCACAATTACCTGCTTCAGTTAATGATCTTGCCTCAAGTGTTAGTGCTGATTGTGTTTCTATCTAGAATGAGCATTTCTTTCCCATTGTTTCTGCCATGCCACATTCACATGTGCATTTCCATGTCAGCACTGAAACCCCCCTCTGCGGTAGGTAGAGCTGACGCTGCCACATCTGGGATGCGAATGATTAGGTCATTAAAACAGCCAGAAAGTGCATGAGAGTGAGTGTGTAGGTGTATTTTTGCAGCCACATTCTGTTTATATCTAACTATATGCGAGCCTAGTTTTCTGGAGGACAGACAGACAGAAAGATCTGTTTTTTTTCCATCCACTTAAAACCTTTACTTCCAGTCATGGGAATTTCTTGAATATGGAGATACACTGAGGAATGATATGAGGTCAACTGTGGAAACACTGTGTGACCCAGTCCTCTGTCACTGTCCGTGTTGACTCTTAAAATACGACGTTATCATGATGACATACCGTTTCTGTTGCCACAACAATACCACAAGCGATCCATCAGAACATTCTGGTCCACATGGAGATATGTGACCCACAGTTCCTGTCAGATATTTGCCACGCCTGTGGGATTTCTTGTGACCAAACACGAGAACTCACTGACCATTGCTGGTGGGGTTGCTCGGGAGGAGGATGTGTTTTAACTGTCTGTAATGATCAGGTTAGTTTGTGTGATGTTAACTGTTGTGTGCATGTGAAGACCAATGAACATGTGCAAGAAGAAATTTGATTGTTTGCATCGTTACATGTGTATATTGTCCATTATTCTTGCACCTGGTTTAAGCCTGTTGTGATTCCTCATCATTTATTCTAAAACCAGGACCAGTGTTGATAACGTTCTCTGGATCAGGAGGAAAATAAAATGTGAAGACCCCAGGTATGAAAAATCAAATATAAAATCAGACCTTGTATGGATCCATCAGTAACTCTCACAGTGTCCTGTTATAAATTTGAGTACAGCATTTTTGATAAATGCGTGACAAACTGGACGATCAAATGCACACGCACGCAAGCATTCACACACATTCGCATTCATTTATCAATGTGGGAAACCTTCAGTGCTCCATTCTCAAACAACAGTGCAGGAATGCAGCGCCTGTTGCTGACTCTTAGTCAGCCTTATCTGGCCCTGCATAATCTCCCAGAGGTGTTTGCATTCCAAGCACAAATACATAAGCATGTACATACAAAAACATGTCAGCGTTTGGCATGTGCACACACACGCAGGGGAACAGAAATAGAAAGCAAGAGAGAAGGGTAGAATATGCCTGTAGAGGTTTATGTAAACAAAAAGTAATGACAACATCTGTTTAAGGTCCATGACAAATTCAAAGGCAAGCACATGCATACATATGTGGCAACACATATGAGCGTGTGTGAGTATTTTGGAGACTCTGGTTAATCTCTACCCCCTGAGTTGCACTCCAGAGGAGAGCACACTGTAGTGTTCACAGCCCAGCAGAAGAAGAGCGAGTGAACATGGCACAAAATGTAAATGCATTGTCTTGGCCTTGGGCTACTCACATTAATGCTTGTTTCTGCTGTCGCACTGTACATGAGTGGAAAGTACATGTCCTTGAGCTATATAAATACGCTCTAGTCCAAGTTTATGGATCATAATAACTCCACTGTTTGGATAAAAGCAAAGCATGAACAAAACAAGTACAACATGTGACGCATTCGTACAGTACATGCACGAGGAAGATGTTTTTCCTCCTACAGATGGACGGCCAGTTCTTGCTTTGCCAAGTGATTCAAAACATGGGGGTACACCAGCCCCCGCTCTGACCCTTGAACCCCCATCCCCTCGCCGCGTGACTGCCCCCCCCCTTCCTCATCGAGTCTAGACCAGGCCAGCTGTGGTACAACGGACCTCATTGTCTTCTGCTATATGAAACAGTTATGTAAGAAACAAGACAAGGAGTGAGATCACCCTCCACCAAGCCAGTTGATACCCGCCTGCACGCAGCTCACGCCTCTCTGGTCCAATCATGGGTTTACTGGTGTGGAATGAAGGCAGGAGTGAGGTGGATGTGGCGGTGAAGCAAGGAGGGAAATCCAGAGTTAAGAGTCTGAGCTCTGGATCTGAGAGGGTGTAAGCACTTGGAACAAACTGTAGTGTAAACATACAACTGGACAGATTGTGAGGGATTTAAGGAGTAAAACCAGAACAAAGCCACAACATTTTTGGTCTGAAAAGCTGGTCTCCTTGTACACCCACTGTTACATAACTCTCACAGAAACACAGTTATTATTTTAATACATTTAATAGTGCACTTTGATTAACCTGTACAGAAATAATATTAATAAAAAAGATAAAACATTTGTTCATTTCTGTAACACAAAGCTTAACATTTACAATAAAATAAAATAAAATGGTATGATACAAAACAAACATATATCTGAGGTATAAATATATTTGTTTTAAATTAACTGTCATTGTCATGCGTTATTATTTGGCAGGAGACACAGTTAAACATTAAAAACATTTATGATATGAACAATGGCTTAGTGAATTAATCATACAACTCGACATGAGAAAAGCGAGCCCTCAGATTGAAGCACAAATGTTACGAAGCGACGAAGGTCAACTTATATTACGAGGACCCCAGATCTCTTACTTCTTCTTTAACATGGACAAGACAGTACAGAGAAAAGAAGCATACACAAAGATATTTTTCCTTCCTTTGAAATCACACAAACATTCAATCTGCCCTCCTCTTTACAGTAAAACCTGTAAAATCTCCACCTTTATAAAAGGACCTTTTTTTTTCTGTTTACTTCTCGTCTTTTCTTATAGGGCTAACCAGAGGTTCCTGCTGCAATTTAGAACAGTGCATTTTTTCTTTTTTCTGTTCTCGTGTAAAAATACATTTTTCTTATTGTTTTTATTTTTATTTTTTTTTAATTTATTAGTGATGTGTGTTCTACAACAATTTCAAAAACTGTGAATTGTGCTGTGCTCTTAACGCTTATAACAATGAGGACAAGCTTAAAATGGGAAAAACTGCTTCTTTTAGCTTTTTATAAATTTGGTCCAATAAATCTGTTGGTCTTCTATTTTAGTTTGTCTGCTTGATTCTACAACATTTCCTTTCTCTAACACTGAGTGAAAGTAACTGAATAATTGGCTTTTTGCATCATGTTGCACGTAATCGCATCATTATTTATTTTGCCTGTGTATCTTCGAGAGTAAAAACAACTTATCTAACTATATCAAACTCGTGACACACTCAGGCTCTCTGAATTTAATTCTTCTTGAGGGAATGAGGAAACATCTATTTATATGTCAGTAAATGAGCCCCTTTCTTTGATCATTTCTTTCTTTTTGGTGAGCCAGCCACCGCTCTCATCTGTCTCTGCTTTCCTCTACCGCAACACAAGAACCCTCTGTTCTATCGGCCACCTGTTATCTCACTATATCCCGTCTATTGTCTCCACTCAGTCTGCCTATTACCAGCACATTCGCATCTTTCTTCACCCATGGATTCATCAATCAACTGATCATAATATTGTCTGCTACTCCTGCTGTGCTTTGCTGTAACAGAAAAAGGGACAGAGGTAACACAAGACAGACACCAACCATTACTGTGAACAGAATACTGTATGTACACATTATACTGCGACTGGAAACCAGTGCAAAGAATATGTATTTTTTTAACCGTTTGTTGCTTTGTACACACACACACACACACACACATACACAAGCATGCGCGCTCACACACTCACATTGAATCCCCCTTGCTTCTCAGAAGCAATAGCACCCTTCGGATAAAGTTTAAACCTCACATCCTGTATCAGCAACATCATCTCCTTTGGCCCAGATAAATGTTTGTGTGACATGCTCATACGTCCTCTTGGCAGCACACTGAGCTCCGATAAAACTGTTTAAAATGTTAATATCAGTCTGCTGTGACATAACCAGAGCAAAAAATAAAATAAAATAAAATAAAAAGTCCTTCAATCCAGGATCCAGGGTTTGTCCTTTATATGTGTGTATAAAGAGGTTTGGACCCCATCTACCTCTGTGTTAGAATGGGTGGAATGAGTCATTTCAAGTCCCCAGTAGGATCCAAATTATGGTCCAAAAGGAGAGGGTTCAAAGAAGCTGTTGAGACTGTTGTTGCCCAAATTGCACACTGCTTTCTCATTTGTCCATGGGCGCAGTGAATGAGTCACGTATCCGCGCCACCTCAGCAGCACACAAGTGTCCATACAGTTTATTGTACCACTCTGGAAAACGACCCCTGTATAAGAAGAAAAGAGACACAGTGTTAGCTCATTGTGTCATCAGCTAAATGACATTGAATGACCTCAGAACTGGAGTTTAATAGAATAATACATTTATTTTTGCTCCAGTTAATCATCCACTAACCTGCAGTCGATTCTGGAAATATGCGTGAGTCTGGATTTGTTGGTTCCACAGGCCTCGATGAAGTAGCGTGAGGTGAGGACGTTGGCTCGAACGCCCACAACGGGTGCCCCTTCATGGTCCACAGATGTACAGACAAGTGCACACGCTCCCTTTGGCAGGTCTGTCACCCATGTTCTGGTGGAAAGATTGGAGAGGGTTTGGTTTAAAAACAAACAAAATGAATAGGGGCAGAACAGCAAAAAAATGCAAAGTCAGAAGTGAGCTCAACAGGAAAGCAGAGAGGGAAAATGGTCTACCTGAGCACCAGGTGGTCTTTGGTGGGATGCGGAGCCATGGTGTTCCTGACGTACTGGTAGACTTCCGTCCTCTCGTCCAGGGTCTCCACCACTCGGCTCTCGAGCAGGTCCTCGTCCCAGTGGCCCTGCTCACGCAGCACCCGCGTCAGAACCTCCTCGGGACTTGCAGGCATCTCCACGGTCACCTTCCACAGCCGCAGTGGAAACCCATCGTGCACCTGGAGGAAGAGATGGAAAGACTGGGTTAATTTACACATAGAAAATTATTGAAAAGTCATTTGATTCAATAAGATGAATGTGATTTTGGGACTGGTGCCAAAAGGAACTTTAAATTGGGCTGTCAGGGGTCATGAGATCAACTTCCAAGGGTCTTATGCAAGTGTTCAGAAGCTTCCTGTAGGATATCTAATCTTCATAATCAGTCATATTTACAGAAATTAGCCATAATGGAGCCATAACTTAAATGCACAACAGTTGGGTTGTGTTTCGAAACCTCCCATTGCCCTTTAGCCAAGTCAGCTGCTTCATTCTGCCATCAGATGATAAAGAACACACACACTCTTTGCCTTGTGACTCTCAAACTGGAGAAAAGATAACCTTCCAGACTAGACACAGGAAATGTAGGCCTGGGATAGTGGCGAGGTTGCGTATGTTTGTGTGTGTACGTCTGTGCTGAGCTGATGTCATTCTGGGATGGAGTCCAGTGCTAGGATGGGAATGAGAGGCCACGGACCAGGCCAGTTTCACATGGATATGTTTCTATACAGGAAACCCTAACTGCTGGTTTTCCACTAGATATTTTGAGAAGCAGGAGCCAGGGAGAGGCGAAAACGAAGAAGGAGGGAGAGGGCAGGAAACAGTGTGCGTGAGTGAGTGTGTGCTTCACAAATTAGTGTTGGCACACTAATGACAGATTCACTCATGATCTGCTTTTTCTGTTGTTAATTAATCTGTCATGAACCCCATTACTTTCACTTTGTGGCAAATGTATCACTGTATTCAGCCTCTGCTGCAAACAAACACACTGAAAGCAGCCATATCGACTGAACAGATGATATTTTCATTTCTAAAATGAACTACAGAGAGCTGAAGAATAAAAAGTGGACTCACCTTTCTGTAGGCCAGCTCGGCGTGCTCGGGTGTGGAGCAGCTGTCATAACCTCTAAACTTGTCCTTGGCCTCTTTGAGGAGGGCGTCTAGGCTGTCCCGCAGGTATGCCCTGTAGCCTCCCTGCCCAGCCTCTTCACCCGCAAGATCCTCCAAGCGTCGGGGCAGCAGCGCTTGCTCCACATAGGAGTTCCTGCAGCGATTCATCTCTTCTGGTATCTGTGGGAGAGGAAAAGGAGGACAATGAGGATCAGAACAGTTATGTACACTGTAAATGAGAAAATATGTCATTACTTTTCTGTTGTGTGAATGGAGGCCTTGATCAGTGAAGGTATATGATTATTAATGCTGTCAACCACTGTATGTCTACCACAACGTTATGCTCATACAAAACCTTAGAGAGAACTTAATAAAAAATGTGTTTTGCTCTTAGTTAATTTGGATGTTTAAGCTTCACTGTGCAAAGTGAATCAGATGCAGATTATTATCAAAGTGGAGTGATTACATGAATCCCATTAATTAATGGGAAACTGGGTGTAACTTGTATAAGGGTGAAAGCAATTTACAATGGAAACAAACATCCTATTTTCATCTCCTTGTTTGCCTTGCTTGTTCTCAGTCTTTCTCTCTGTCTCATAGAGATGTCTTGTACCTGACATCTTTGAGGTTTAATTGAATCTTAATAATATTACTGTCTAAGAAAAGCATGAGTTAAGAAAAGGCTGGGGTTAAATGGAAGTTCATTACAGTCAATTATTTCATAGGTCATCTTCCATTTATGAACCCCCACGAGCGAGTAGGAATCTAATTAAAAGGAAATAATTCAGGCGGTAATTGAGTTTACTTGTTCTATAATGTGACCGTGTCAGGAAGCCAGGACGCTCGGCCACAATCTAATAAAACTTTGAGCGGTAATGAGGCACAGTATGCAGCCTTTTAGTAATTACTATAGCATGTCAAGAGAAAACTGTGCTGGCCAGGGAATGTTTTAGGCTGAATGGCATTGAAATTGGATTAGTTATAGTGTAGTTTGCTGATTATTTCTTGTTTATCCCATTGAGTGCTCTCCATGCTGACACACATAACCACGCTGGTTGAGATGGACCCATGGGTTTGTAAGTTTTTTGGGACTATGCTGAATTTGACCTCTCTGCACAAATGTTTGAGTTGGGTTTAAATGGACAGAAACGTGAAGTAAAGTCCTGCTGTACAACTAGAACATTTCAAACAGACGACCAGTTGGCGCATTTACTTTATGTAATCATAACGTTGCTTCAGCAAATGACAGCAGGAATTGGATTAACGAGTTATGTAACTGGGACTATGTTTGTTTAAAGCACAAACATTGGGACACAAGGTGTTTGGCAAGAACGAGGTACAGTGAGTGAGACGTGACATTGTCAGCAAACACGCCTTCATCAGCTGCCATAAAAATCTCAAATCAACAAACAGTACTTTTTTTCTTTTGCTTACAATTTTCCAGCTAACTTTAACCTTGAACATGAGGTGTTTGCTATGTTAGCGTACGTTATTGACTCAGTTCAAGTGTTGTTAATTACTAACCCGGAAGAGTTTCCTGCACTCCTGGATCATGTGTGCCAAGCCATGAGTGGCGGCCAGGTTCTCGTTCAGGTCTCTCTGGTCCGGCTTTCCCAGCGTTTGCTTCCGGTTCATCACCCTTTTTCCAAAGACACGGGAGAGAAGATTAGTAAGAGCACCCATCATCCAGACAGTGGGTGAAAGAAAACATCAGAGGGGGTTGAAGATGGAAAGAAAGAAAGGACAAAAGGGTTTTGCAGTATACACCTGGTGACCCCGTCTCTAGCAGTACCAGATGTGAAAGAAAATATGTTTCTTAATTAGCTAAAGATGTTTATGTAATGTCTATATTTCCTCTGTGTCTCTCTCTTCCTCTTCTTGCGAGCTTTGTTCTCTTCCTTCTTCTCTTCTGTCTTCTCTCTACAGTATCCTGCTCTTTTGTTTCCTTAAAGTGACTTTTTCCTGTTTTCAGAATGTACTGCATATTATGTGTTACGTAAGCTGCTAATACAATAACTGTGTTGGTGATGGCAATGAAAATAGGAGGCAGTAATATTGTCAAATTGGACTGATTACAACATCTCACACACACACACACCTTGGCGAGGAGCTCTCCTTGCGGCGAAGGGTGTTGAGGTGGAAGAGCGACGGGGCCAGACAGACGGCCAGGTTGGTGGGAGTCATCTGGTTCTCGGCCACGCTGGCCGTCACGTCGCTCAGCAGACACAGCAGCGTTCGCAGTGCCTCCCGGTTCTCGTCGGGCAGCAGCAGCACAGCGGCTCGAGCAGCCTGCAGACGGAGCTCCTTAGGCATGTCTAGAGAGGAAGAGGGAGAATTTTTTATATTATACGGCAGAAAACCAGCAATAACCACTGTCACTACCTTCTACCTTCTACCTTCTACATCACTACCGGTCGAGGCAGATGGTCGCCTACCCTGAGTCCGGTTCTGCTCGAGGTTTCTGCCTCTTAAAAGGAAGTTTTTCCTTGCCACTGTCGCCGAGTGCTTGCTCATGGTGGGATCTGTTAGGTCTCTCTGTGTAAATACCTATTTTAAAGAGTATGGTCTAGACCTGCTCTTTATGAAAAGTGCCTCGAGATGACTTTTGTTGTGATATGGCGCTATATAAATAAAATTGAATTGAATTGAATTGAATCATATCATCTTTTTTGTTTCTGTTGGTTAACTCAGGAGGAAGTTTGCGTTTGGCCTCCCTTCGCCTGCCAGGAATGAGCAATGACGGGATCCGTGTCGAGTTAAGTGTGTTACATAAGCCCATGTGTGTGTCTGCACTATATGCTTCATGCTTCATATTTCATGCACAGGACTGGTTTTTGTTTTACCTTATATAAACAGTTCCTAATGCAGCTATTACACTCATAATGTACCAGAACTTGAGAAGTTGTCCATGCTAGCGGTGAGTCACAGAGGGATGAGCCAATGCTGTAGCAGAGTGGATTTAGGGTATATATATCACCTCATTCCACAGGTATTTCCTGCACTTATCTTGTTTGTTGTCTTTTCGCAGTTTCACAATTTCTTACTCAATGACAGGCAAGCTGCACCAGGTTACAGATGCATGGCTGTCTGTACAAGATTTTGTTCAGTGAATGTTTGTGTATTCTTACACTGATAGATCTGGAGGAAGGTCTCAGATAGTTTGCTCGTGAGCAGGGGCTCTGGCAAATCTCTGAAGTACTGCTTCAGCATGTCTGCGACGTCGTAAGCCGACTGGCCCTCGTAGCTGACTCCACCCCCATCTGCGCCACTCGCCTCGTTCATCTGGCGCAGAGCTTGGATTCGAGATTTAACTCCTGATTTTCTGAAAAGACCCACCTGGACAGAGAGAAAAGGACAAAGAGAGAAAGAGTTACATCATGCATACATGCACAGACATAAGTCAGTTTTGAAATGTAATTCGCTTGTTAGCCTCGGTATTACCATGAGTGAAATCACTAAAGCATATTAAAGTGATTCATGTGCCTGTCTTCTAAAGCTGCAGGCTGTTATCACTGAAAAATAATATTCTTGACTTATCCCCAAATCCAGAGCTTACAGTCAATACGGTTACATCACAACAGATCATGTTGACTGTATTTACAAGAAGCTCCCATGACACCCAGCATGCATTCTTGTACTGAACGCTGTGTAGGACCTCATCGGTGGCCTTTTAAGGCTGCATGAAATGGCACTGCTGGGGAGGAAAAGTGAAAAAGGCCGTTGGCTTGTCCAGCCTGAATTTTCCATGAGCTTTCACCACTTCCAAACAGAGGCGCCTTGTACTGCTGAGAAAAGAACACCATCGCTCTCTTTTCTGTTTTGCCCTCCATTAATAGCAATTTTCTCCTCATTCCTCCTTTCTTTCCTTTCTGAATATACACACGCGCTGTGAGAAAAACTTTTCATACTGTATAGGATTAAACAGACAGACACAGGTGACTTAACAGCTGCCTACTTTGACTCTCCCCAGGCCTCCCGGCTTCAGCGTTATGTGTGACAGCGAGAAGAGAAAAAGGGGGAAAGACAGAAACCGTATACACACACTGACTAAGTGGGTATCAGGCTTTTCCCAATCCACTGCTCTGTCTTATGTAACAACCGGTGAAAAAAAAAACAAATCATGGATGAGTATTTGACTGATTGCAGATGCCCCACAATTTAGATATTATGTAACTAGCACCTTAAAGAAAAAGGGTTTTCTCTTCACTGTGGAAACTGAAAACGATACTTTGAGCTAAATAACAGGCTGGTGGGATTTTTTCTACATCATGTACACATGCAATTAAATGTAAGCACATGTATATGTATACATCTGTCTAAATGTGTGCATTTTGTTTGTGCACTTTATGTTACCTGGTCGAGGCACTGATTGCGCAAGTAGCGCATAGCCTGCTGGATTCCCTGAGGGAGGGGCTGGCCTGTCCGCTGGACGATGACTTGTAGTGGCACACCAAACACATTCCTGTCTTTGTAGTCGCGCACCTTGATCCGCTTCATAAACTTTGGCACAGCCCTACAACATACACACACACAAGTATCTCATCAATATCTGTGACACAGGATACTGACATGAGTCTTGATTCGTATTTAGCGATAAGCTAGAATGTGATTTGATTCAGTATTAATAACAATAATAATAAAAACAGTAACTGATTTAAACCTTTGACTCACAACATAAAGTCATTATAACCTCAGACATGTTTCAAATAGTCATTAGTTCAGTTTGAATGTAAACTTTTGTGACACAAATTCAATTATTACAGAGTTAGTGTGTGTGTCTAACTGTGTGTCTGTCTGTGTGTGTTGTGTTTTATGTGTGTGCAGGACATAAACAAGCGGCTGCAGAAGTCTGTCTCCAGGTTTATGATGGGGGTGGATGAACAGGGTGAGGGGAGAATAGACACGGAGAGTGGGATGTATGCTAGAGTGTCAAAAGGGGAGGATCCCACTGCTTTATACATCCGCACAAAGTGTCTGTCTCACTATTTGTTACTTCTTACTGTGTGTGTGAGTGTGTGTGCACGCGCACTTGGGTGCAAGTGAACAACAAGGGTATAATCACAAACCCAGAGTTGAAACATGCAGCTCTGACCGTTTCACAAGAATGCACCCACAGATTTATGGCTGTGTATCTATGTGCAAGGTTACGAGTGTGTTTAGCAGAGAGACCCTCTGCGTGACTCAGGACAAGCTCGTCTTTGTGAGAACTGCTCACAAGACTCAGAGAGCTTCTCAGAACCACAGTTTGGGAAAAATGGAAAAGGAGCATATTATGATCCCAGCCCCGGAATTCTGATTATGTGTGGGCCTCCAGCGGCCAACAAGTGGCCTCTGTCTTAAAGTGAGCCCCAGCCTGTTATAAGACTGTCATAACGGCTTCTATTCCTGTCCAAGAAAGGCTTCGGGTAGAAGAAAAAAGGGAAAATGGAAAAACACAGGAAAATGATTTGATCTTCCATTTTTAGTACATTTTTCTCATCTGACCATGTAACGTTGTATAAACCTTCAGATGTTAAGAAACAGGTAATTCTAGGCCACTGTTTCACAACTGTTTTACACAATAATCTTTTCACTGTGTTACACTGATATTTGGACTGAGGAATGTTGTGTAATATATTTGCTGGTCAACAGAGTTAAGTCAAAGTCTGTATTTTGCTCAGGGCTTCTCTATCAAATTACCCATTAACGGACTAAAAAACACAAAAATGCAGGAATACAGTCAAAAAGAGATGGTAGAAGGAAGGCTGGGAGCGACTGCAAAATCTCTAAAGCAGATACAGTAACAAGTTGGATATTGTGTGCTATTAAATAATCACAAGCAGCATATAAAGTGAGGTGACACCAATACTCTAGAAGTGGTAGAGAAGGTAGTGTTGGAGGGATAATTGTTGAGAGCAGATCTCTCCAGCCTCCAGCTCTTGTAACACCATGCGTGTGAACTGCCGTGATTGCCCTGTTCAGAAAAAGACAATGTACGCCCCTTCCCAGCAATTACGGGCCTGGGAAAAGAATGTGAAACCCAACCTCTGTGGACAGCCGTCACCACACTATACAACAACCTGCAGATGGAAGGGATTGGGAGACGAGTGGGATGGAGGGGTAGCAGTTGGCTTGCTGAATGGGTAAATTCAAGGGCATCCCTTATGAGGACAATTAGCCAGACGCAGAATTTTTTCCATGAAAATCAAGTTTAAAAATCAGTGTGTGTGTGTGTGTGTGTGTCACCCTACAGAGTCATCTTCTCCTCAGAAAATATAGTTTGTATTTCCCTTACATAAGCCTTCCATTTTCCTCCAGTTCACTCACCAGCTGAAGCCATGTTTGTTTGTAGGGGTATGCTTCTCCAGCAGAGCAGTGAGCTGCAGCAGAGAGAGCTTCTGGAGCAGATTCATCTGTAACACAGACTGGCAGCTAATCTGGAGCTGGGCGGAGGCCAAGCTGGGCCGATGGGAGTTCTGGAAGCTCGGCCAGCGGAGTTTCTGTGGTCTGGAGTACAGAGAAAGAGAAGGAGAGAGCACAAATTGAGACGTGAGAAGAAGAATGTCGATTGTAAAAGAGCTGTTTTAACTCTCGGGATCTGCGTCATGCTTTTGTTTACACTTAAACTTAGAAAATAACACAAAGCCACACACAGCATTTGTAGCTGTATGTGCCAAGTGATCAGTTTAGGGATTACAGGGATTTATGTACACATCAATCAAGAGATTGTCTTAAGGACTAAAAACCCACACCCCCCAAATGTAATTCTGCCTGTGGATTCCTGAAGGGACAGAAACAGTCCCCATGGAGACTAAGCAGCATTCCAGAGTATGCGGCACCGTTATGTAAGGAGAGGCGTCTCAGCGTGTCCCCCTGTTTATCCTTCGCTGTCACTTTCTATGGAAAACTCTTATGGGTTGGTACCTCACTGTTTGTCTTTCTACTGTTTTGTCGTCTTTGAGTTTTTCGTGTAATAAGGTAATGTTTAGCAAGACTTTTGCAGACAAAGACTGAGAGCATGAGCTTGTTTGGAAGCAGCTGTCTGGATGACTTTCTCCTAAAGGATCAGTTCACCTGAATAACAAAGTTACGTAAAGAGGATACATAAATTAAATTTCTGCATAAGAAACAGTTCCTATGAAAGTGTTTGAGAGTTTGGTCTGTGGTCTGTGGCTGTTGATTTTTTGAGGATCATTTTGCAATGCACAATCAAAATTTCACCCATGTCCATTGTATATTAAGGCTGGAGGTACAAATTGCAGAAAACCTGAACAAATAAACTGGAACTATTGCTGCATACTATGAGATTTAAGTGAGAAAATACAATCTATATTTGTTATTTTTGCTAAACTGACCCTTTAATAGTTATGCTGTATTAGTAAGAAGGGACTTTAGATTTTCTTCACTGACCTGCTGGTTCGGGTTAGAGAAGCTCCAACGCCAGAATCTCTTCTCTCTCTCATCCCTTCCTCTCCCTCGCCCAGTGGGTTTCCTGTGCTGTCTTGGTCACTTCCATTCTCCGTCTCTTCCAGCCGGTTCTGCAGAGGAGAGGACGGGCATGGGGAGGCTGAGTCCAGTGCCGAGTCTGAGTCTCCTTCTTCCTCTTCGTCTTCTTCCTCCTCCTCCTCTTCACCGGCCACAGCCTCTGACCAGGCGTTGAAACGCTGCAGGCCGCTGACGTGTTGTAGCACTTCCTCCAGTTTGCGTTCATCCCCCTCTTCCTCCTCTCCTTCCTCCTCTCTCTCAGTGTAGGGGACGTTGTCGTAAAAACTGAGCCGGCTGTCGACAGAACCCGAGGAGGCACGACGCTGGCGTCTACTTTGCCGTCCCCTGAGGATCACAGAGTTTCCATTATCATTCCCGTTGTTATTGCGTGAACTTCCATCGCACAGGGCTTTGGGGAAAGTTCCGGGCTTGTGACCCTCTGGTAAGTAGAAGAAGATCATGCCCTCTTCTTCCTCCTCGTCTTCCTCCTCCGCTTGTCTGCTATTGTCTTGAACGCTGCAGTTGTTCCTGCGGTTCTGCTCATCGACTGTCATCCCATTGCTAGCTTGGCAGGGGATGGGCGGGGCAGATTTGGGCTGGGAGGTTGGCTGACGATCTGACGCTTGCTGGAGAATGCTGAAAGGATCAAAACCCTCCAAATACATTCCTCCTCTCTTACTTGAGCCTGCTGCTGTGCTGTGGCTGCGAGCGCGAGTCACTGGGCTCGGTGTGCTGACTGCACTGCCACTGCTGGCTTCTGACTGGCTGCTCCCAGTACTTCCAGTGCTGCCATTGCTGGTCTGTGTGGAATAGGATACAGAGCGATTACGGTTAAGTGTCATAGTCTGAGTGGGATTGCGGTGGTGATTGAGGTTCTGGTTGAGGTTGATACTAGAGATGTCCACACAGTTGAGCCTCCTCAGCTTGTCATCATCTAGACCCTCTTTGATGACAGGACCACTGATTTCTATCTTCCCTCCGCTGGTGCTTCCCTTTTTCTTCCTCTTGGAGGAGGTGCTGCTGCGCAGCCGTAGACTCTCCATCCTCTTCAGGAAGCTCTTTGCTCGTGAGCGTGTGCTTTTGCCAGTGCCCCCTCCTCTGTCCAGACTCCCCCCTAGTCCTCCTATCCCTGTTTTCACATCAAATGTGAACTGTCCGAGTGTCTCCAGGGGTGACGGGGGCAACCCATCAGACAAAGAGTCTTCATTAGCGCATCCTGAACCACCTGTACCAGAGGAAGAACACATGCTAGCTACAGAGCTGGCACGAGTGGCACCAGCAGGAACAGCCTCATTTACCAGGGCGGCACTGTGGCCCTTCTCTTCTCCTCTTCCTCCACTCCCGCTGCTGTGGATGGAGCCCATTCAGGCTGTTCACTGAGGTCGGTAAGCACACTCTCTGAACTGTTGCCTTCAAGGCAGGGCTTAGGCTTGCCTTTTGGGATACTTATCCTGGGAATGATGGATATTATAACTGCAGGATGGTGAGAAACCTCCAGCCTATTAATGGACTAACGCCATGTCCCTTTTGAAGGCCCACACATTGATAAGGCTAAGGCTCATCTCATCAGAGTCCTCGCTCTTGAATAGGGGAGAAGGAGGGGATAAGGGAGACAGAGAGAAAGAAGTAGCAAGAAGAGAAGGAAAAAAGAAAGGGAGGGAGGGAGAGGAGAATATTATGCACTGCTACGCTTCCATTTCTTTCCAACATTCCTCACCTTGATCCAAACTTTGGCTAAGGAATTTATTTTAGAATTGTTTAATTGCATAGTATATCAACATACGATATATGATGACATGATAAAGAACCTTACATAAACAGTGTCTACTAAGAATTATATATAATATACAGCAATATGGCAGTGACATTACAGGGCAAAGGTTTTGCATAACATCATCTACAACTGGGACCTCATGCTACAAGACTTGATCAGGCAAAAGATATCCATGGTCATTAGTAAACACGCTCAGTCACTTCCTACTGCAGGGACACACATACAAAAAAGATGAAAGAGAAAAGTGGCCATGTTACAGCACCTTCCTAAATGTACACACTCTAGTTTGCCACTATCTCAGGCCCTGGAGGGAGTTCAGAAAATTCCATTGAGGACTCTATAGCCAATGCAGTCAGATCAGTCACCTCTCCCACAGCCTTTAATCCTCTGTCTAGCAGAAAATTAACACACTGAGTGAGACAGTATCACTGATATACTCACACTTTATTCCTTATCCGTGATAGAGATACCCAACCCCTGTCAAACACACACACACAAGCTGAGCTGAGATCAGAGGAGACTTCTTCACAGTTACTAATCACAGTGGAGGACCAAAGTCTATAAAACCAAACCACAGGCTAATTTTACCTCCCCTTCTTCACCTTCTAAAGTCCTACCGATAATCTGACTCACCAGAACACAAGAACTTTCGGTGTCTGGGAAAGTAAAAAAACAAGAGAGGTTGTTAAGAAATAATCAGAGCCCTTTTTATAAAGATGCCAGGGAAATTAGCATTGAATAATAAATTCCAGTAGAAAAATGATGAAACTTACAAAATCCATGTTCCACCTATTGTGTGTGCCAGTGTTCCATTTTCACTGCTCACATGGGCTCCACATACAGGCAACATTATTTTGTATGTTTTGCAGTGGAAATGATGTAATTTCAAATAAAAATGTGAACAAAGAGGGTGATTCATCCTCACAGTATACGAGGCTTTGGCCAAAGCTAATGGATACAGGAGCTTTTAAGACATTTTGAAACCATCGTGGCTCTTTCTCCAGTTATGTTGGTTGTCTAGATAACGAGAAGGTGCATTGAGGCAGGATTTTTGTCACATTCTGGAGATATCTTTATCCTCAAACCACTTCAAACCACCGTTATACCACTGCAGTGGTGGGACACCTGAACGCTACAAGGAGCCTGCAAAAGAATGAACTATTTTATTATTATAATAAGACAGAAAGAAATAAACCAGAGAGAATGAGAGATGGGGAGATGAAGATTTAAGAGAGAGGGAACAGCAGACATGAGGAGATCAACGCATTCCTAAGCTGTCTAAATGGGGTCGGTTGCCTCAAAGACCAAATAACCCCTTGATTCCTCTACCTCTCTGCTGACTCCTAAATGAAAGGTGACACAGAGGGTCATCCCATCGAATACTACCACACACGGAACAAGGATGTTACTATAGCGCTTTAGGGCCATTAGGAGTTACGGTTGATTGTACCAAAAGGAGCAATTTTGTCACAAAGGACAGTGTATGTCTGTCTGACTGTTTATCGAAACAAACACGGCCCAAAAACTGGAAATATTTGTGAAACTACCTGAACACATCCTAGAAGCCCATTTTGAAAGAGACATCAAATGGTGTGATTTGGACTTTCTTAAAAACGACACTGCACACGCCACAGACCTCAAGTGAAAAATAATCACAGACAAGAGGTACAGGTTCATTTTATGCAAGAGCTACAAAAGCAGCCTACTGATTCCTTTTTATGGTGAGCCAGAAGTATGAGGAAGTATTTGAAAAGAAGGGGAGCACGCTTGAGGTAGGGGAGGTCCCAGAATGCAACCCTTCATTTAGACACATTAAAGCTATCCTCCTTCCCCCTAGGTCCCATAGCCCAATTTGATACAGAAATAAACCCAATGGGTGCCTTCATTAAACTAGATGAGAGAAACACTGCCCTGTGGCCAAGAGGAACTGATGGCTGAGGTGAGGAAACGCAATTGTATGGAGGAGACGCGCAGCGGCTTTCAGGAAGGGAGTGGAGTTCATGTGGCATGCATGTGCACTTACTCGTTTTCTTTGTGGAGTATCTCTCCAGTCCCATTAGAGCAAGACTGGTTGAGGGTGTTCAGTCTCCAAATACAAGACAATGTAAATACAGGATGAAATGTGCTTTAAAATAATCAAGTTCTGAATTTCCCTAAAACTCATCACCAAAGAGGATGCTTTACTGGAGTAAGGATGAAATACAAGATGAAAACAGGAGGGAAGAGAAAGAGGGGAGTTTGAAAATTCAGCCATTAATGAGCTGCTGAAGGACAATCCCCACATGAGCGGGAAGAGAATGAGGAGAGCAGAAAGGGAGAGAGCGAGAAACCTGGGATAAGGACGAAAAACGAGGAGGGAGGAAGGGGAGAGGTGCTGTCCCCAGCCACCTTAGAGGAGGGGAGAGAGGGTGGTAACCACCTCTGAGAGCTCTTAGACAGACTATAACAATGGAGAGACGGAAGGGATGGGAACTATAAGGGTTTAGTGAGGAGGTGGGGTAGCATGCCAGAGATAAGACACCGAGATGATAGCTCCACGTGGAGGGAACTGTGGTTTGGGCTGAAGAGAATCGAATTGATGATGGAGGTACCCATTGTAAAGAGCCACAATATCCTCCTCATATGCTAATTACAACTAGAATGTGAATGCAACCGCCCAGTGCTACTTTTTTATTTTCCCGCCATTCACCACGCAGGTGGATCAAACTGAATAATATTTGTCACTGCACCACATTGTGTCTCCATTCATCCACAGAGTGAAGCTAGAAAATGTTTATATCTTTTGTTTGGTGCAGGAAGTGGTCAGGGGCATGGGGCATCTGGCACAAACAACCAGCACAGTAGCACAACACATTTGCATCTGGAATTTCAAAAATAAATAGGATAAACAAAGCCATGAAAGGGGTTTACAAGAATATCCTAAGCACTCTGGTTATAAAAATGTCATCCCACAACACTCCGTCCAATCCTTTACGTTTTTGTTTGCTTTGATAACTTGAGATTTGCCTCTTTTTTTTGTCTTCCCCACTGTCCACCCTAATTCCTTAGCCCTCGCCAGGGAACTACCTCACTTCCTCTTCCTGCTTCCCTCACAGGAAGAGAGCCGAGCCACGCTGCAGTAGCCGCCGACCACCCGGCTGTAAGGCCCTGCCTTCGTTTGTTCCTGGCCAGATAATAGACGGGGAGGCAGCCAAGACAAACACGGGCTCCGGTGATTGTGTGTACTTACCAAACGTCCTCAAAGCCACACTGGAAAACGTTTTACAGCAAACGCTTAACACTTGGCCTTTCTTTTTATTCGTGAGGTACCCACAAGTAGAAAAGTGAAGTTCACCGCCTTGATAATGACAGTGATGTTTGGTATACATATGTCAAGTTGGCTGTCGTACCACAGCTTACAAATGTGAAAGGGGTCAGGCCAGCACCAAGGCCAACTACAGCACAGAAAATACTGCGTGTCCTGGCAAACTAATTACAGCTGACCACACATTTCCTTATGTGCAGTGTAATTTCTGGAACAGCACATTCTGGACACATTCCTCTTCATGTTTAGCTTTGTAGTAACAACTTTTTAAGAAGAGTCAAGGTACGTGCAGATGAATATAGTTAGTCTAAAATACACTCACAGTCCAAAACCTTGTCAACCTTTTCTCATTTTGACCCAGGTGACTTTAGGCTATGAGCTACAGCCACAACATAAGCTGACAGCAGCATGTAGTTTCTTCATTACAAAAGGTAACCTTCTGCCAGAACATAACCAAACCTTTCTTCCTGTTTGTTCATCTCATTACAATGTTTGTCTGGTTGGCTAGGAGACATTCAGATAGACAAACGAGCAGCTGGGTATATTCATAAATGAATGTGAGTTCAGACCAGACCAGAACTTCTGGTCCTGCTGAGGGAGCCACACAGGATGTCTGAAACATGTCCGTCAGGCGGGACAGAGATGCAGATGGATATATGGCTAAACATGAACTGACCGCTACATTAAAAAAAAAAAAAATTTTTAACGCATTTCAAATGTAGTACTTTTATGTGGACAGAAATGCAGAGAAATCCTCTCTGTTGCAGTGAAAAGGTTTGCCATCATTGCTTTAGTTCTGGCTGATATGTATGAGCAAAAGCAACACAGCAAGAGACACACTCCTTCTCAGTGGGAAGGAAAGATGAGAGTGATTACCGGCAGATAACATGACTAATAAGAGTCAAGCCGATGCTAATAGAGATTTGGATCACGAGTGGCTTTTCTCCTGGAATTTGGCCAAAGCTGAACTGGTGAGCAGCCAGTCAGGGTAAGGCTTCAACCACTGCCTGGCAGTTTTGACTTCTAAAATTATCCATCGTGGTCCTTTCTTTGCTTTCCTTTCCCCAGCTCTCGCCCTCATCTCCTCTGCTCTTTCTGCTTATTTCAACTCAGCTCGCCCTTCTCTTCTCTCCTTTCCTGTGGCAGGAAATTCTCACAATTGCCGGCCAAAGTTTCCCTCCATCGCAGGAGGCAGCGGGGTCTGGCTTGGCCGAGTCTGAATGCTCAGATCCAGTGGGAGTTTGTCAGCAGCGAGCAAACAAAGGATGCTGCTCCCCACCTCAAAGGCGCTGCTACATACATGGCAAACTGGAGGTCAAGAGCCTGAATACAGTTATCACAAGGGCTAGGTCTTTGAAGTAGCCAGATTGAGAAGAATGCTTGACTAACAACTGTTGTGAATTGAGGTGGCTTATCTGGATTTACCCGATCACTGCTGGGTCTCGGAGTGCCAACTCTAAGACAGCCCAAAAGGCAGGCACGGGGTCTCTTATCAACTCCAGGTCTGAGTGGCTCATTCTGAAGGAGCTGCAAAGTGGGTCTAGACAGGTGATGTGATAAACCTACCCAGACTCTGTGGCTCAATTGCAATCTACAACAAGCAAAGCCAGGAGCCTGGATGCTGCCAGTGTTTGTCCTTCACCTCAACGGTGACAAGGACAAACTGCCTGTGTGTCCGTGAACTTGAAGAACATGTTACGGATCAATTCATGATCTAAAACTTTGTGAAACTATTTCATGAATGATCACAATGTTCTTAACAGCCCGTGTCTGTATGTAAGCATCGAGAACAACTGGAGATAACAGCTATTTTATGTGACCAATGTAAAATCCCTCCGGTGCTCTAATGGAATGCAGAGATGGACGATAACAGATTTTTTTCCTTATGGGTATCATGTTTTGTGATTTCTTGGCTGAGACAGCTGGCCGTTCACTGAGAAGACCTGGCTGTTAGCTAACTGAGACGGTGCCAGGAATATCACCATCTGGCTGGCCTCAAGCTATGCCCCGTTGACATACACACACACACACACACTAAAGAGTAATGAGGTTACTACCATGGCTCATTCCAGTTATCTACCACCAGCCGGCGCAGGCACGCACACATGCACGGACACATATGCATGCAAACACACAGCTGGCCCAGATGGATCATTGCAGAGCTAACCCCAAAAGCCTCAGTGCACCCCGATGACATATTTATCCTCACACAGAGGGCCCAAGCCTTGGATCAGGTGACCAGGCATATTCAAAGCCTCAGATGAGCTTTTCGCAGCCAGACGGCATCCTACCTACAGGGACCAATTCATAAACAGATCCCAGGACAGCCCAGTACCTCCAGCACAGGGATGGTAAGAGAAAAAAGGAACATGTGTCTCTCCTCACAGAAACATGAAGAAACAGAGTGCCAGCTGGATGTAAATCTTTCAGATGAGGCCTCGGCTCACTTCCTGTTTCACAGAGTGCATGTCTTGTTCATTTGTTCCTCTCCCAGCTCTACCAGCTACAACAATAAACCAACTACACCTATCCCTGATGGACAGAATTGAAGAGAGATGTCTAATTAAGCATTTCCAAAGACTATGTAGAAGTATGGCATCAGTGTCATATGTGCAAATGAATAGTTATTGTAAGAAATGTAGATTCACCTTATGTCATGATGGCTGGATATGTGAGTGTCTCTGAGCACGTTCTCAGTGGTTATATGGCTTAACTGAACCTCGCTGTGCTCATATCTGTTCCAGACCTGAGGCAGCTGATAAGGGACCGTGTGTCGGAGCAAACAGTTAAAACAGTTAAGACAAAGGTCCAGAGCCCACAAATCAAGTTAAGCCTGCCAGTACATGACAGAAAACGATTTTATACAGCCACAACACACGTCCCCTCAAATTCCCCCGTTAGCAAAAGGTCGGCAGTCAGGCAAAAGGCACAGACAGTTAAACAAACTGGAGGGGCTGAAACGGCAGAAGTGCCGCAGACTGGTACGATACCTTCTCATAATCTTAAAAGACACTAAATACGACTTAGGCGGGACATTCCAGTTCGCGACCCTGTTTCCACACACGGATCAAAGTTTCATTTAATCCTATTCAACCCGTAGAGGAGTGGGAGCTGTTCTGCCAGAGAGCTGCCTGGGCTCCGTGCGTAAAAGGGGATACTTTAGACCAAGTTTTTTTTAGTTTTTTTTTCAAATCAGCAAAGCGTTCTTCATAGGGTCGTGGGCAACTTGAGAAAAGTCACAAAATATCCAGACGCAATATTCAGTGAGTTAAGGAGCAGGAGTGAGGACGTTTGGGAGACGTGGAAATACGCGCAAAGCGTGGACATTTCTTATGTGACAGCCCGCAGCGTTGCGCCTTGAAGACGACTTAAAGAGTGTTTCACTCAAGGTAAAATTCAAGCAAACCTTGAGACTTAAACACCGAAAGTAACTTAAAATAAACACACTGTTAGACTACTAAGTACGCCTCCAAGTAAGTTATGTTTTCCTGGACAGACAGCAAACCGCTTGAATGTATGGACACAATTTTACTTTAAATTAAAAAATTAAATTAAAAAAAAAACATCAAAAGAAATTCACTTTAAAACGCTTAAGGTAATGATTATGTAAAGGACTTACGTGTTAATATCATTTTTCAACGTCTCGGTCGCGACCAGCCTCAGCATAAAATCCCAAGCTGCCGGCTGCGCCTCGGCAGGCTCCGACTGTCCAGTCAGGTCTACTCCACTGTTAGGACGAAGCCCGCATGATAAATCCAGTGCAAAGAAAAACTCAAACTATACAGTCGGCTGCAAATGTCCTCTGACCGGTGCGCGAGACAGTAAATCCATGGTTAGAATTTGATTTGAGAGTAACAGAACTCCGCGATCTGAAACTCCTTCCACCGCTGTGACTCCCTGAATGAAGCGGCCCTCAGCAGGAATGTGAATGGAGAGCAGTGTGATTCAAGCTTTAGGAATGGGCAGCTCTGCCGTGGCTCCACCCCCCGCTCCACCTGATAAGGAGCTGGAGGCGCACAGATCCACTCAGGACAATCTCAGCAGGTCATTATGTGTAGGTGAAACACTTTGTAACGATTATAAGATGCATCATAATAATGTGCGTCAAAACGCGCTTATCATGAGTGTTTTAATTTGTGGTCTGCACCCTGGTGACTTCTGTTGATGTCTCTCTTCTGTTTCTCCCTTTTTGCCAATTCAATTCAACGATTTTACTTGTCCATATAGTATGTTTGACGAATATCATCCATACAAAATCGAAAATGACTATCTGGCTCCATAGGATTCCCCTTTATACATTCCAGCTCCTCCTGCCTAGTCTGAGCCTCAACCACCTCCCCTAACAGTCCATTGACTCGGAGGTCGGTACCCACTTTGCATATCATTAGAAAATAGTGGAGACAACTGAGAGACGCTCTTTTGTGACGCGAGATTAGTCTGAAAAGCGCAAGTGGCACAGTGAAAAGAGAACTGTTGCAGGTATGGTAATGCCTTTGCCCCTGCCCCTGACGCACGTACACCGCGCTCAGGTTGACTCTGTAATAACAACACAATTAAAGTCCTACAGGCAGGGCACGTTTTAGGAAGTCATGATGATGGAAACACTTTGTTAGCACCACACTTTTGCATCCACAATGACGGTCAGTGTAAATATTTTAGTAGCAATTACTGTAACAAAAAGACAAACATTAGTTTGAATTCGCTGATACCCTGAGGGCTCACAAGACTAGTTTATATAAAATTTTCAATTCTTTTTTTTAATGTCTGTATTTTAAATCTTAGACTAGAGGCAGTGGTCTCGTTTAGATGAAGATAAATGAAGCATTGTTGATATTTTTCAGCTTTAATGGATTTATCTGGCCCATCTAGTTTTCCCCTTTTCTCCCCCATCCAACGGGACTTTTCAGCCACACTTTTCCAAGAACTCCTCCACAACGTCATCATTTGGCATCAGCCAGCTCTGTGTTATTACCATGGCAACGCACAAGTGCTGAGGTGGTGCAAAAAAAAAAAAAAAAAAAGCGAAAGTCAGAGGAGTCACCACGAGGCAGGGAAACACATGTAATCCATGGACTGCCTGACTGGGGAAAGGATGATGCAGAAAATCCTGGCTAACTGTGCAGTGTGCTGTTGGCTGCCATACTGGTCCCAGCTGACAGAGGAGTCACAAGTGATTCACCCAAAAGAGATCCCGCCAGCTATTAAAGTCAGCAAAGTCATGAGTCGTTATGGCACAGACAGGAGGGGCTGGGAGTCATTTGAAAAAATTTCATGTGCTTTACTTCGTTTTATCACTCTGATTTATCACTGCACAGTGCCTTTTACATAGCACTACAAAACCCAAATCTCAAGTAAGTCTATTTGGATTTCTGTTATTGTATGTAAAACTTGATTCAAAAGAGGTTTAACAGAGAATTTAACTTCTCTGGCATCTGACCCAAGCATAAGTAATGCCACTATGCAGGATAATACACTGTACATGGCTCTGTCTGTGTATGTTGTTTTGGCAAATAAATGGCAGCAATGTATGGATTTGGTCATACATAGTCTATAGACCACAAAAAACATGAAATATGTCCTTATTTGGTGTAATAACAATGTTTTACAGTCATTTCTGCATTTTGTTTGTTTAATATTTTAAGAAAAAATTGTTTCATTTAGCAATTTCTATTATTTTTACACAGACAGCATTGAAGTTTGTAGGAACGCAAACCAACACAAGCAGCCTTACAAGACCTGCAGTCTTAGCAAACAAAAGTTTCCTGATTTAGATCAGGGACACATTCTGGCTTGTACTCAAAATGTTTTAAGGTTTCACTACCAATAAGTACATCCAGCTAAAGCACTCTGTAAGCATTATGTCAACAGATCAGCACTAACATCTGTGCATAAATATCAAATAATACCTGAACGGAAAACATGTGACCTTATGAGCTCATAAAATTGAGGAAAACCTCGTGTGATTTCTATCCCAAATCTCTAACCTGAAGGGAGGGAGAAAGATAATGAGGGACTATTAATGTGTGTGTGGATAGAGAGAGAGAGAGGGAGAGAGAAAGCAAAGAGAGGAAGGAGAGATGAAGAGAGATTATTACCAAACAAGGCCAAATCCCTGAGCCACAAAACCCGACCACCCAGAGGCTGCACCCAAAACCCCAACCCAAAGCTACCCTTGGCTGAGATGGGTCAACAACCCTGTGTGGGGATGAGGGGGTTCACGGTCTCAAGTTGTTTTGTGGCGATAAGTACGCAATAATACCAGCGGTTGTTGATGAATGTGTGTGGTAAAGTGCGAGAGATCAGACAAGCAGACTGCCGCTGCTGCCAGTTGCTCAGGGGCAAATGAGTGTGTCTCTTTAGAGTGTCTACAATTTTCATTCATCAAAGCTCGTCAGAGTCAGGCGCTTGTTTGGCTTATGATATAGATACAGATCAAATACACACGAGTATAATAAGGGCTTTGGACAAAAGAAAGGAAATGAGGAGATGCCTCAGCGTTACAACAGACAGACACAAGGGATTAGAGCTGGTATTAAATAAAACTTCTCCTTGGAAAAAGAAAAACAACAACTTTTACCTTTAAGGGCAGGGACGTTTTAGTGGATTATCTCATGATTCATAGTAAATTTGACTCATGTCTCTAGCTGCTCTAAATGATCACTTCAATTTTGAAACAAAAGAAAAAAGTCCAGGTGTAAAAACAAAACAAATCACAGGCATTTTATTTGAATAAAACTGGCCTCGTATGACCCACCAACTCGTTGCTGCTGGGTTGTTGGGTGAAGCTACTGTTGTAGGTTGTAGACTTTACAGTGTCACCTCTGACCCTGATACGCAGAAGGAGGGGCTGGATGAGGAAGATAGAGAAAGTGAGAGAGAGGTGTAATAAAAGAAAACACTTGAGAAAGACAGAGACAAAGTGAAATAAAGAGAAGAGAGTGAAAACATAAGAAATACAGAAGAACAGAAACAGAAACGTTAGAAAGGACAAGATGCAGAACAAAGATGAAAGCCCCCCCACCCCTCCTCTGGGCTCACCTCGGGGTTTACACTCCCCTCTTCTACTATTCCTAACCCCAAACAGCGGGGCCAGGTGAGGGTCAGTGTACGGACGTGTCAGTCCAACACACACACACACACACACACAAGCACCCAAGGCCGTGTCAACAAAGACTCTCAAAAGAGATAACCAGATTATGGGTCTGCAGAGGTCATAGTGGCCCACCTGAAATAAAGATGATCATGTTAGGTGTGCATGTAAATGTCTGCAAGTGTCTATACTCTGACTGACTTTTATAGTTGATAGTTTCTGATAAAAAGGGCCATAAAGATGCTCTACACCACTGAGAGGTGATCAAAAACAGGGAGGAGAGGAGGATTTATGAATTGATTACAATGCTGCCTGTCAGTTTACTCAGTGTGTGTGTGTGTGTGTGTGGTGGTATGGCAACTGTCATTTTGGATCTATACAACTGCAACTGTCCTTGAAGCATGAATCTAAATCCTCCTCCAATGATAAGTGTGTGTCTCCCACTGATGAAGTCTGAGATAATGACTTTAACTGCTGTGTGTGTGTGTGTGTGTGTATGTGAGAGAGAGAGAGACAGAGAGGTGAGTGACACAGAGGAGTGGAGGAGGGGGGTTAATCTTTTCATAACAGGAATCTCCAGAAATAGCTCATCCATGGTCTCGGGGATCAGCCCAATAAGACACTGATTAGCAAAAGAAAGAGAGAAGGAGAGAGAGGAGAGCATGTGCCTCCACACATACAATGGTGAGGAGGAAGTGGGAGACAGAGGCTTGGACCAGCACACACACAAACACACAAACAAAGTGTGGAGCAGACAGTGGGCCAAATGCTTTGTCGACACCCTCTCCGGGCTTTGATGGACTGGCCACGATCACAATAGAGGCAGGAGGCTGACACACACACACTTAAACTAACAATGGATCAGTGTTGTACTAGTATATATTTTTCATCCAGATGGTGCGGTTCTTTATGTTGGATGGTCCACTCATCACTGAAGTCGTACTTGTCCACCACAGTAGTAACGGCCTATTTAGACTGTGGCACAAGTACAAAAAAAAAAACACTAAAGCAGGAAAAATGAACTATTGAAGGAGGGTTGCTTAAGATTTGCATTGTGCTGGGATTCAATGGGCTTTTAAGTGAGACAGGCTTGAGTGTGGTTTTGTCTGCACGTCCACTTACATGCATACACACGCACACATTATTTTAGGGAGAGTTCAAAAAAAAGTCAGCACAGCAAGTCACGTTTTTAATGAACGTGACTAAACTAAATGAAAGAACAAGCACAAACTTTCACATTCAATAAAGCTAAGCCAGGCGCTAGGTTTAAAGGCGTCTGGATAATGGCTACTTCTTCAAAACAAGATTGAGTAGAAAGAATCTCCGCACCAGATCATTTACAGTAGCAAGTGCAGAATTTGGTTACCTCTGTAAAGTGTGTAAAATGATTTCACTATACATCAATCTTGATGAATGTTTCACCTCAACGTGCACATACTGAACTGGCATATTAAATGCAGACATGTGACCCACATACAGATAAGATCCAGGTCAGTGTGCCAATATATCTAATACACAAGTGGATCTATCTATCAGCAATACATAATGGTGGAATCTGTGCTAAATTAGTCTTGGGATAATGTTCACAACTTGGGAAAATACTTCTTACTGTGTATGTTAACGTTTGAGGCATGGTTGTACTATATGATTGTTCTGAATGTTTTGGACGTTAACAATACACTCAGATGTGAGGCAGTGTCATATGCACTCAAGATAAACAGGGTCACATGTATTTCGCAAATGATTGTTTTATAACCTCTAACAACAGAAGGCCCTTAGTACATTAGTACCTAGAGTTTGCTGAAAAGGTTAATTTCTTTACTCAGCTGACTGTAAATCTTGTGCTTTGAGCTCCACCGACATCTTAAAGGAGTTAAATCACTGTTTGCCTGCAAAGTACTACCATATATGTGGCTTCTGCTCAACCTTGGCTTTTAGACAATGGCAGAGAGAATTATTGGCCAGTACTAATGTGTAAATGCTAAGGCAAACAGTGTGTAAGTTAACGTACATGCACCCATATGTGCACCTACACAGAAAAACATGTGTGTGTGCAGAGATAGGCAGTGTTAGATTCTCAGTGGTCGTAGTCTTATAGTCCACAGACTGGAATATTCCCTGTATTATGTTTACATGTTGCACACAAAAGTAAACAAAGCACCAAGTAATTAAGTGCCATTTAAACCCCAGTGACAGCCTCTACAGGTATATGGCTTGTTAGATTAATATGTAATTTCTTCTCTTACAATTGAAATTAAGCAAAATAGTCAAAGTATGTTTATTTACTTTACAAAGGAAGCTCTGGATCTCCAGGAAATCCACTCATCAGCAGCCCTCTGAATGTCCTGATCAAGATAAAGAAGCCCCAAAAAACACACACACACACACACCAACATGCACACAGCCCCAGATTATTCCTCATATTTTTCTTATTAGACATGCATGGGGAAAGCAGATTAGTGATGGTATGCTGTAGGCTGTGAGAAGGTTGGAAGGGGAAGAGCAGAACCGAAGGGCAATTGTTGGGGATTTTGGAAAAAAAAAAAGAGAGGTATTAAGGAAAGAAAAAGCTGACATTAAAAGTTGCACTTAGAGGATAAAAAGAGAGGAAAAGAGTAAACAGGCTGCCCAATAAAGTTCACTCATTCATTCATTCATTATCTATACCGCCTAAGGGTCGCGGGGGGGCTGGAGCCTATCCCAGCTGTCATCAGGCCAGAGGCGGGGTTCACCCTGGACAGATCACCAGTCCATCGCAGGGGCCCAATAAAGTTGGTGCAAAAAATAGGAGAGAGCAAAGATGGAGAGGACACACTACAAACAACAGAAGCTGTTGTTTATTATTCAGTGTTATTCTCTGAGTGTTACAGGTGACATGTCAATTTGGAAACCTATATTCCAATTTAAGAATGTCATAAAAACTGCTGTGGTTTTTCTGGGAACTCTGGTAAATTATTAGCTATCAATCTCACAGCTAAGATGTTTTATGGTAAAGTGCAGTTGTTACTGGCCTAAAGTGAATGAAACAAGCTGGTTTGGTTTATTTCTACAGGCTCTAACTCTGCATAAATAGCATTTCAACACATAAAGAGTTGCTGTGTGTGAGACCACATTTTTCTAAGAATTACAAGAGGTGGAGGTCTGCTTAGGAAACCAACATGAATACTTGGAAAGCGGTTAATGATGCCAACCATATGGCTGTGAATTGAGCACACAGCAATATTTTGAGCTGTGCTGTAATGCCTGGAAATTTCCAGAATTCCTTGTCCAAACCAAGTGAGGTATAATAATTACAGAATTATTTTGTGCTCCACGGTCCCTCATTCTCTACACTGAACACATTGGTTCATCAAGTAAATCAAAATAATTCAAACATGATGATGTATACATCCTCTATGACTTTAATGTTGAGTTCCTTGTAAAATTTGGTTGTTCTGTTTGCCAAACTTTCATACTATAAGCCTTTGCTTTCCATTGTTAGTGCTGTCTCTCTCGCTTTGAAGATAAGTTAAGTAAAGCATTTTGCAATTACTCAAATAGCAACTGGTCTCATTTGAAGAGCAAAATTTAAATATCTTAATCCCCTTTGTAGTATCTAAAAAACATCATCCCCTTTTTTAAGCCAACATGGAGGAGAGGTTCTCAAAGTGCTTAGAAAAAATCTAAACCTCTACAACTCTATCTGCTGATGAAGGTCATGTGATACAGTCAAAGGCTTCTGAACAGCTGCTAAATGGACCTTCAGGTAAGACTGTTCTTGTCAATGACACCCTCCCTGCTTTGATGGCTACCATCTGTGTGTGGCAGGAGGCTGTTGCATGGATTTTGCCTCATAAAAGTGATGACAGGTTTAAAATAATTATTCTTGGACATAAATGTAATGACAAGGATCCATAAGAATGTAAAGTCTGCTGGTATCATGATGAATTGCTCTGGATAAGGGTGTTGAGTTGGCACACAGTCAGAGTAGCTGGCATGGGTGTCAAATGTATGCCAGCTACCTTTCAGCAGCAATGAATGATGGGGCCTTGGGTGCAAGATTTAAGTTGCAATAAGATGACAAGCCCTGCAGGGTTAAGTGTACATGAACAAGGTGGGAGTGGATGGATGTTCGATGTGTCAGGTACACGGAAGATATATGACATCTGGATGAAAAAATGGGTGTACGTGTGTACGTGTTTGTGGATGCATGCCTGTTTTTTTTTCTGTTTGTGATGGTATGTTATTATCTTTTAAAAACATGTCTGTGTGAGCATGTGCACGTCCATACTAAGGTGTCCATTAACACCTTTGACAATAGAAAGTGCACAATTCTCCTCCCTTTTCTACTTTCTTTTCTGTTTTTGACTTTTGCCAGGGAGTTCTAGACATGTGGAGCGAAGACCAAATTCCAAACTAACATATGTCCATTCTCTCTCCGTGCAGAACCAGCCAGCGAGTAACGCAGGAAGTTGATGCGTTAGTCTTCCCTGTCCTGACCCATGACCTCCTTTGAACCCTGACCTCTTGCGAGCCACGTGACAAGCCATGCAGACATCTGGGCTGTCATGACAAACACAAACCAGGTTCAGCCGGGGGGATTATCGCTGATCCAGGGGCTCCTTTAAGCAAAAGTGCACCAAACAGATTTAAATTTCAGGGTGATTTCTACCAGCTCCCGACTTCTTTCAGCTCCTGAGTCTTTTTTCAGTAGATAAGATGAGAGAGAGCGCTACTGCAGATCAAAGAGGGATGCAACAAAGGTCAGACACACCACAACAAATCCTCTACTAGAACCAAAAATATGACAAGCGCCTGAGATCAATTTCTCATCTCTCCATCATTGCAGAAAACTGATGTAGTGATTGAAACTTTTCTACAGTTTTGATACTAAGCCAAGAATCTACTTGTGATGAATCAAAACATATGTTTTCTCATATTCATTTTTTGATGATTCATTGTTGATACTGTAGTTGTGTCTATTGTGTTTGTGGCAATCACACACTTTGTATTTGCTGCATGCGTGTGTTTGAATAACACCTCACTATGTAATAATCTGCTTATTGTCAGATACTCAGTCCTGGTGAACTGTCAATGATTGCTGCTCTTCTTCACACAGATTAAAGAGCTCTTTTCTTCCCTCATTTTGCTTCATGTGCAGGTAATATTCTGCTCTTCAGCTCTAGCTTGACAAATCACAGCTGGAAGGCAGACATCAGCCAGTGAATATTAACTCATTCTTCATGTGACAACCTTGACCTACTAAACCAGAGATGGACTCACAAGACAAATGCCTTGCACATGCAGGAATTAGGGAGATTCAGGCAGGAATAGTTCTTGTGTGCCCCTGTGCAAACCTACGTATGTGCAGTAGCTTATTTGCATGTTTGACATATTTTAAAGTAGCCCTCTGTAAGCACTGACCAACAAGGAAGGTTTTTGATATGATTATGGAGGGCCTTAGTTCAGCTGGAAAGTCTAAATGTTTGTCTTTATGCATAGCTGACCCAAATCCAGTGTACAGGAATCTAAGGAATCTGGTGTATTAAGCCAAATACAAATAAACAGCAGGAAGTTAGTGTATGTGTTTAGCTGTATTAGGAGAAGGCAGCATCCCTGTAGGTATGCAGTGGACAGAAACTCATTGTGAATGGACTGATACCCTGGATAGAAAATGTGCCAAGTAGGACTCGGGGTCAATCTCTTTAATGGCCAATAAAAAATGATTAACTAGATATAAGAACTGTCTAATAAAGCTTTGGGGGTCAATTCTGTCTTTTATGCAGGGTCGTCAGTTTTCTTCTTTGTGTTCCCTTCTCAGTCATCATAGAAAATAGCCGATATCCTAAAACGCCTAATGTCTACGTCTCTGGTACATTGTCCCCAGTCACTTAGATATACTTAAACAACTTAAACACTTCATGTGATTAGCCCTGATGCCCTGAGTCCTCATTTACCCACTCTACCTCTGTTCTATACACAGACATAGTTGGTTTATTTACTTTAGGAGCTAATGGACAGCAATGACGTGTTTGAGAGGGGGGAGTTTTGGGTGATGAACAGGAGCTGCAGTCAGACCTTTGCACCCCCCCGCCCATCTTGTCCCACTGCTCCTCATCGGTCCCTTGGGGATGATAGCTCAACTCCTGAGCATGGAGGGGGACTAATACTGTCCAGCTGGAGGTTGGCAGCAGTGACAGAACCTCCATATGCCCAACAGATTGAGCTCTGGCTCTCATCGCAGACCCTTCTCTGTTTACTTTGTCCCCTCATCTTTCCAGCAATGAAGGAAAAGGAGAAGACGGGAAACTTAAGACGAGAATACAGGAGAGATGGGGCAGGAAGGCGGAAAAACATTCTGAATGACACTGTCATCAAAGGTTTAATGGTCCAAATCCACATGGCAGATGCATGAGAATAAAATATAATGTTAGTAGTAGGTGTGATGAAAAGCAATGGGCCACAGCACAATAATGGTAGCAGCTGTAATAGTCAGTCAACTTCAGTGGGAGCTGACTAGAAACTTGCTCCCCACTTTGAAAAAGAAATCGATTTTGGCAGTCAGATATTTGTGCACACAGACAACAACACATCAATTCTTCTGTACAATTTTCTAGTGCCAGAAAAAACAAGTCTAATGCGAGCAGTTCTGTGAGGATGTAATGAGGCACAGTGGTCCTTTCAGCCAAATGCTAACATCAGCGTGTTGACAAATATGCTCATAACAACAATGCTGATGTTTAGCAGTATTTTAGTATGTTAGCATGCTAAAAACTGAGCACAAAGTACTATAGGCTATAAAGAACATTTCATTTAAAACAAACCACCAAAAGTCATTGGGATACATTAATATCTATGAATATCCCTACAAAAGTATGTGCTAAACCTGATCAAAGTGACCAAACCATCTGATCAACCAAGTAACCTTTCTACCGACCAACAAACATTGCCATCCTAGGAGCTACTAACATGGCTAAAATGGACTTGTATCATAAAAACTTTGGACTAGGGTGCTTTATAACATGTCCAAAGAATGCTGGGATAGACTCTAGCCTCACTAAAACTATGGACTGGAACATCTTTCTTCAGTTGTCTTTTCTGAAGCTTAAGTAACTTGCTGATTCTGTAAATGAAAGAAAAGGTAAAAACACTGTCATTACTTCATTTGGTTTACAAGATTTTTGCATTTTATTCAAAGGAAAATCACATGATGCTAGTACAAGTCGCAAACAACTGAAATTTCCACAAACAACGATCCCTGTTTTCTCAGAGGACAACCGAGCCCTTATAATACTTGTGTCGAGATGGTATGGCCACAGAGAGATCAAACTACGTCACTGAAGGAAAAATTGTTTCAGGCCTTGAGAACCATAAAAACAAGACAAAACAGCCCCTTTGCTTCCTTGTTTTTAGTGCTAATGGCTTTAAGGCAATGAGGCAAGCAAAGGACAAGCAAATAAAGAGAAGAGGCTACTGAGTTACTGTGCTCTGGCTTTATTCAGCCGCAGGTTTTAAACTCGATCCGCAAAACTGTCATGCTCATGAGGCTTCAGTCAGCCAGGCTTTTCTAGCTCACATTTCAGTGCGTGCATACTGGTAAGAGCCACTCAAGTGGTTCACATGACAGCTATATTGACCCTGCAGAAAGACAGGCAAAAAGAATAAAAGACCCAACATGTTTACCATTCATTGTGTTTCAAATGAAAGCTATTTGAGAAAGGGACAGAGACAAACTCAGAACTGGAGGTCCAACATCACCTCAGGCAAAATCAAACAAACCCTAATTTTCATAACATTTCCAGAATACATGGTTCAGAACATTGTGGACCTGCTGCTTTGTTTTACAACCACTGAATCAGAAAAGGTTCTGTCCAGGGAAGCAGACTTTGTGACCTGCTAGGGTATTTAGCCCAAGAAATGTTGGACGCACATTATGTTCCCTGACCCTGACCTCAACCACACAAACACACAAAAGACATTAAGTTGTCAAAGTGTCACTTAGCCAACGTGCTAATGCTTAGTACTCCAGCTGTAAGGAGTTAAAGTGGAGGTTGGCCTGAACACTGAGGGTGACAACACTCAACCAGTGGCCTTGTGTTCACCCATTCAGCGTGGCAAAGGGGTTACGATCCCTGAGTGACTATAAGGTGAAAGTTCACCAGCAACACCTCTTGATCAGAATGAGAAGGACATTAAATGGCTGCTCAGTCTCAAGAGAGATTATGTTGAAGCACTGTGGAGGTCTCTGCTGAGATTAGTAGAGAACAAAATGAAGTTGGCAATGTCAGCACTAGACCAGTCACTCATCTGAGGATTCTCTGAAGCAAGAAATAAAAACCCCCAGTGTTTCAGAAGTTACAGAAACAGGTAATTTAAAGCTTATAAAATACGGGAAGAATTTGATGCTACTTGGTGGTTGCCCAGAACACAACTTGTGATGGATCACAATGTTGCCCTAACACAAACTTTTTCTTTGGGATTCTTAGAAAAGACTTTTAAAAGCCCTGCAGGAGCCCAGGAACAGTTGATGCATTTTCTTGGTGCTGTTAAGCTCCAGACTCCTAACCTAATTCTTACTGAGTGGAATGACTAAGTCTCACATTTAGTTAAATATTGTGTCTAATCACCACCAACTGCTTTGTCGCGTCATAGCCATAACATTTACGGCATGCTTTATCAGATCTAACAAACCGTTTGGAGGACAGTATAGGTTAAGGGATTCAGTTTAAAAATGGTCCTCTTAGCTGTTCTGTTTTTGTCTGATATGATTTCAGCTGTCAGGGATCTTCAAGTCCTTCCTAACACAATGACAAATGCAGAGTGGAAAGTATGAGGAGATGGAAAAAGGGAAATATCTTAGCCCGAGGACCCACAGCGGCTGTCAACCTCCTCATAAATAAAAATACCAGCCACTTTCCGGCACAGAGAAAACAAAGGGTCAAGAACCAGGTCACACATGAGATGGAGGTGGTATGTCAGCCAAGCTTACCTTGAATGCCATGCTGGATTCTGGAAATCCATCTTTAATCAACTACCTTCCCAATTTTTTTGGCACATTTACTCACTCTTCAGAAATTTCTGAAGAATTTTAAGATATTTTACTTTTTAAATTCATTTTTGGAAAATATAATAATTTGATTGGTCTATAGCCTACAACAGCTCAAATGTTTATGCAAGGTTTATTTCCCAACAGTTTTTGTGACTTGTGCAGTCTTGTGACCAGCATGGAAAAGAAAGACGTCTATTCTGAGTGTAAGATAAAAATCTCCATAAATATTTTGGAATCAGCTGTGCAAATGGATGATCATCCTCTGGTGAAGTCTGCTGTCTGGCATTTTACTTCTCTGTGCTCGGGGGGAAATGTATGCATGCACATGCTCCCACCAAGTGATACAAACTTGTTTAAATTTTTAAGTTTAGCTGGCAGATCAGTGGGATGCTGAAAGGACAGCTGGATGATGGTAATCAAAGGATGTCTTGTGCTAGGCACTGGAGAGACATGTGAGGAAAATGGGTCAATGTGTCTGTGTTTCTATGAAGTCTGGGACAACGTCTTCACCTCTGCCTGATCATTTCTAAGTAGATTTCATTTAATGTGATGGCCATTAGTATCACACTGCTCTGTCAGTAAAATTAGCTGTCATCCTTTAGTTCCCAGAATTCAGCTTATTGGGAGCTTATTGTGTCAATAGACCAATAGACACACATACTGAGGAACATCTGCTTGTGTTTATGCATCACATGACACTATTAAACTGACAGGATTGAATATTAACATTTGTACTCTTTTTTTGTTATTATCAAACCTGTGAGTGACTTACTCTCGTGTGCGACACATTAAAAACTTTGTATCCATGTTCTTATTGGGAAGACATGAAATTCCATTTTGAAATCAGAGTCATTCCCATTAACTCTTTGTGTTTTTACAGTAAACAGGAAAAACAGAAGAATTTATCATGACTAACTGCTGGGAACGTCCCAATCAACCACATTTGAAGGGTCAAAAATACCAACAAGAGCAACAAGATTAGTCCAAAATCTCCTGTGGATTGACTGAGTAAATTAAAGATGGCTTGCCCACTGAGACCTGCTAGAGCCACAAAAAGCAGCAGACACACAGGAAATGAAGGCCCACTGGAGAGTAAACAAACAACATACCATGAGATCAGGCACCCCAAGAGGCAGTTAAGTCACCAGAGATGAGACCATTTTAATGGGGCACTAAAATTTGTTTTAAGTACCCATCTGGAATAGATTCTTCTGGAATGTGGCTGTTTTACAACAAATGACCAGTGACGAGTTGTCACGGCGTCATCTACCTCTCGTCTCACATCGCAAGTTTTGTCAGGCACTGCATCATTGTCAGTGACAGGTATTAAAAATGAGCTTTTAAGATACTGATGGACTTGCATACCAAGTATTAAAGGCGTTCTGGTAGCTTTGTCATTCTATATATTTAGGAACGTCTTAAACGTTGTCATATGGACATTTACTTCAGTTCACTGTTACTCAGATGTCATATTCTGACCTCTGCCTCCCATCTTCCCTCATACCTCATAGGTGAAGACAGATGGATGTGCATGGAGGAGGTGCCCACATGTCCTTCATGCACACACAGATGGTCATACACTCTCAAAGTTTTACTTGACTAAAACCTTGTGTGTTTTAATTCATCATTCTGAAATTTCCAGCACATATTCATCATATACTGGTATTTGCTCTTGGCGTTTTCACTTAAGATCCTTATACACATGAATGCACACCCATTAGGTGCACCCATAGTTTTATCAGGACACCAAATCTATTCCTCCATGCTCATGAGTGCTTCACAGCCTTTTGTAATTGCCACATGCTTTTTTCAGGCCTGGCCTCCCTCCCTTTATCCCATATTTGTGGAACAACTGTAGTTAATTTAGTCTCAAGCAATCATAAAACCACAAATCACCAAACCACAGTCACACACCATCAAGCCATCATCTGCTGATGAAATTCCTGTTCATTTATGGACTGAAGATACAATTGTGCTTGTATATCCTTTTATTGTGCAAAAGCCCTCATTATGTAGATGTTTCTAAATCATGTAGGGTCAGTTGTGCCTCTTGACATGGTTTCTCTTCAACTCTCTTCACTCCAATCCCTCATCTGTTTTTTCCCTCCCGAGTTCTTTTATTGACAGTACATGACTATCTAGCACGGCACCACCAATCAACCCTGCAGTTTCGATTAAAGCTGAGAAGGCACACCGCACACAGTGACTAAAGCTAATAATGGAAGCTCTGTCTCTGCCAACAAAGCTGCAGTGCTCACAACAGCACTCACACCATTTCTGCTGACGGAGGGAGGAAAGGTGTAGGAGTGGACCGGCCTGAAAGTCTGCGGTGTGAAATCAGACATTCTCGAGTGCCGAGGCAGGGGCAAATTCCACAATGTGTGCAAATATTTGTGCACACCACTTTGGGAATCCCGAGCTTTGCCAAATCAGGAGTTCTGTTGAGTGTCAGTTCTGTTGAGTGTCAGCTCTGCGGGGATCTGCACCCCATTGCTGAACAGTGTCAGCGGACACTTAAAATAGAAAGTTCATCATTCTGGCTCAGTTATACCTGGATGTCTGAGTCTGTGAAGGAGGCTAATGTTTGCCCTGGTTCTGTGCTGAACAATCGCATCACCTTCCAGCTTGCAGGAGTGATGCATGGGCAGCAAATGGGACAATGAGAAGTCAAGAGTGTGCATCAAGTGGGCTACTTGTGGTCTCGCTGAGAAGTGCTAGACGTCCAACTTGAGAGATGACTGGGGCAAAGAGAATCAGAAATCAAAGAATACGCTGATCAGCATTCTGCTCATGAATCAGCAGAGTGGGGCTGTAGGTACGTGCTCTTAATGCTGATGGACAGATTTGGCCTAAGACCTATGCTGTGTGTTACTCTCTTTACTCTTTGTCTCCTCTAATGGTTTTTTAGCATTGTCCATAGTAGGGAAAAAACTAATTTGAAATATTACAAACAAGAGATTATCATTATTTGTTTGTAACTCATGATAAAAGATGATCTAAATGGCTTTTATGTTGCAAGTTTGAGAGCTGCCCACTGGATCAAGCATCTCTTCATGGTTCAGAGTTCTACTAATGACAGAACAAATCATGGATTTCTGGATCGATGTAACAGAGAGGGGTCTTATAATGACAGAGTCAAAAGAAGCATTGAGTGAGTTCATGTGTTAAAAGGAGAAGGTGAGAAAAGACTGAAGGAGAGGGAGAGCGGTAGAACAAGCAAAGTAAACAAGTTTGGCGTGAGCTTTCTGGAGTCACTGGGTTTAGCAAAACATTCCAGAGTCTTCGAAACAAGCGGCCTTGTGAGTGCACAGGGGCAGAAACAAGGGGGCTTTAAATCACTGAGCAGAAACAGCACTGAAGGACTCTAATTCAATCATAAATATCTCAAGAGTGTTCACCCTCACACACCGACATGTCAAGTTAAGTGACTACTGGTCACCTATACAGCAGCAGCCTAACAACCTAATAAACTGAGTGAGGACAATATGGTTCAGTGACAAATGAACTGAAGCAGAAATGATATACAGTCTATATGTTTAAAGTAGTTTCTACATTAAACAACATAGACATAAAAATAATAATGTGATAATTTATTGCACTGAAGAAATGTGAAGACCTTGGAGACCTTACAAACAGTGAGATGTCTCCTACATTTGCTTATCATTTATCAAAATATAATATAGCATTATTTATTATGTTGATATAGATTGTGGTTAATATAGAAATCATATCTAATTACATTTTGTGTGAAGATAAAACAGACTAAAGTCATTAATACATAATCCCACATAAATCATACACTGGTGGAGCAAAACAGAAGACTCAGAAACCGCAAATGAAGAGCTAGTTGACTCTTAACATACTTATGTTGCAAAGTGAAAGCAAACATAGCATGGCAAGCTGAAAAGCAATTTGGTGCAGGCAGGTTCTTCTTTTAAAATAATCAATTAAAGTGCTTAAAACTTTCTTTTGACAAAAACACATCAGCCAAGACAGCAAATGAACACTGTTCAGAATTTTTTCACACACTGACCTTTATAAACATTAGACAAAGATGCCAGTGTGGATGGGAAGAAGAGCTATGGATGAAATCTAACCTTGCATGTCAATAGATCCAACTCAATATGCTGAAGAAAACTATGTGATACTGCTGAAAAAGGTAGTAAGTGACCTTGAGTTTGGATTATTTTACCAAAGTACTATGTCTAAGGTAAAGAATGAGCCTGCATGCCTAGATACAATAATTCCACCATGTGTGTTTTTTTTTAAGTGTTTTACTTTGTATTTATAACATAAATGATAAAATGTATAATTTTAATATCTTCCTTCCTGAGGGCACCATGCCAAGACAAACTTAGTTTTGACTGACATGTTTTTGAAGCCAAGCATTGGCTTAAAAAAATGCAGAACAGAGAAACATACAGAGATAGGAAATGACGGATCATGAGGCACAAAGAGAAAATACAGTATGTCCCTGGCACGTGTCCCATAGTCATGTCTAGTCCAGCTCGATTGTAATCTTATAGTGCACACGTACGCATGCTAACACGGTAAAAGAGTCTCTGCATGCTTTTCGGTATGCCCTGAATTAGTCACACACTTACACACTCACACACAAACACTGTGTTTTTTATTACTCTTCTCAGTGGTTCAAGTGTGGCACGCTTCACTCATGAGACACACATGGACTTCAATAACATCTCTGGCACAAACAGAGATGACAGGAAACTGTTATTGGCCTACTTTTTCACATCCTCATGACTAGGATGGGATGTAGGCACAATAGTAGACAGTGGAGCAGTTCATATGCCTTGATAAAATAATAAAAAGGTGCTATTTATAGACACATGAATTGAGCAGCTTGACCTACATGTGAAGGCATACTGAAACGTGACATACCAACAAGGGAATTGGTGCCAAGAAGGAACATCACAAGCTGTTTGACAGAACGATCTTAAGGTGCTCAAATTGAATGGAATGACCACATGATAAAGTATCATGAGCAGATCTGTTGTGGGAAATGAAAGACACCAAGAAAAGATTCGACAATTACTGGAGTGTTGTGGTCTCGAACCATTTTGACATCAAGATGTAAATGGAAACGTCTGTTGTTAAGGGACAGAAATGTGTTGTGGGAACTTAGAAGATCTAACCAGGCTTGAAACACATGTTGGTAGCAAAACCACAAACACTTTAATTGTTGCTAAGACCACAAATGTATGTGCCACAACCCAACAAACAGCTAAGGATAATGAGTTAAAGATCAACAGCAAAGCAAGGCAGTCATGGGTGCTTGAAGTGGGGATGACAAAAAATGAGCAAAGTTCTGTGTTGTATAGTTTGATCTCAGCGGGTAAAATGCTTGTTATCTCATATTTGTGTTCATCTGCAGTTTCATGTTTTCCAGCTTAATCACTGATTTAACTTTGAAAGCACTGTTCATTCTTTGTGTAAAAGTATCTTGTCGAAGCTAATTTGTTACATGGTTGCCTGCTGCATTTTCTGACTTCTTCTTTGGGCGTCCTTGAGGCGTGAAATGGCCCTGCTGGGTCCCTGTAGAGTCCTGTAAGGCCACAATAGGCCCAGGACATCTGTGTGGTTTAACAGTGGGCAGGGCCTGAGTACACCGGAACATGTCTATGGACCTCCCACTGGCCCACCCTTAAGACCCAGACAAAAGCTTGGTTGCCACCTAACAATAACACATTCATGCATAAGCAGGAACACAAAGACAGAAATACACACTCACATGCAAACACTGGCACTTAGGGATTACAAATGTATTTTTGTATATCCACACAGAGACCTAACATTTTATGTATTGTACTTAAGTGTGTCTGGACAAAAGAGCATTATGACCTTCATGTCTCTCCCAGCTGCAGTGCAGCTTTGTTAGTGTTGTCTTCGATTTGTTGAAAAACCTTGACCAAACCGGTCCTTGAACCCTTACTGGGAGTACACAAGGCTCTATGGATGGGGTTCATTCAGTCCGAACCACTTTGGTCAAATTGCTGACATGTTGCCAGTTTCCTCTGGTACAACGCAGGTTGTTGTCTGTCTGTGCTTGTGTAGTCATTATGTGGTTTGAAAAGGACCCACCTGTGCCCACCAAGATTGGTGGAGTGGCATAGCTGAGGTGAGGTAATGCAGATATGGTAATGCTGCTCATTTGGTATTCATTTTCGAATTGAGTTGAGTTGTGGCTCCACTAAAACTTAGCAAAACAAATGCAGTCAGTGTGTGCTCTTCTTTGCTTTACTTGGTGAAGACACACACACACACACACACACACACACACACACACACACAGGCATTTATAAAGTCACACAAACCCCTTTAATGAAAGCTGACTCCTTTCACTGACAACTGCAGTATGCATGTAAATGCACATCAAATTACACTTTTTGACTGTACTAACAGCTGTTATTAAGAGAAAATCCACTTATTATTGTTATGGTTGCTATGTTACTGCTAAAGGGCAAGAAGTGCAACTCAATACATGCATCAATACATGAGAAAATGGTGTAATATATATAAAAATGCAGAAGTTTTATGCATAGCTACACTCATTCTGTAATCCTTGTTGTGAGGAGAACAGTTGAGAGGTAAAGCTAAACTTGGTTAAAATATTTCTGTTAATAAACCAGCTTTGTTTTTCCCATTATTTCGACAGAACATTTAGCCTTCGGATGTTTACTGAAATTTTATATGTAAATATCTTTGTTATTAAATGAGAAAATAGAAAATAAATATATTAATTTGCAGTCTATATAAAACAAAGACACAATTATATTATGCAATATCAAGACGTTTATCAAATATTTTTGGCCAAGATGAAATTAACCATTTTAACAGTCATTAACTCTTCAAAGGACACTGAAATGGATTGATTTGAAAGCTCTCAATGTTATGCAACAGCATCAGCTCCAGTAGCATTGTTAGTACACAACTAAAATAAAGACCTGGATAATCAGCCAAAAGGTGAGAAGAATTAACCTCAATTGATGAAATCCACATAATTACATCACAATCAAAGAAGTCTCACATTACAAATGAACTACGACAAATGAGGCCCCAAATAGTGACATTTGGAGATTTGTTACGCAATATTCAGTCGCAAATGTTTATGCAAGGGCAGGATGGCGGCACATATAAAGTGGGCTGGGAAAGTGTATATAAGTGACATGAAGGAGTAAAATAACTATGTGCTGACATAATTTGTTGAGCAGTTACTATGCACTGTAGCTATGCCTCTGACAGATTGACGTTCTTTCCGTACTTTAAAGTATATTTCATTCATTAAACCACCATCTGTATCAAAGGAAACCACAAGCACAGTTTCAGGACTATGATTGTTGCAAAATGGTTCAAATTATTTTATATTTTAGAAATAAATAGTCTTGTCCACAAATGTCCAAAAGAAAAGCTTGTTGAACTTGCACAGTTTTATAGTCTTGGATTGTGCTGATAAGATAAATACCAATAACAGAAATCAAAGTATTGACTTAAATCAAGGACAATAAACCAGGAAATTTATTTGTAATTAAAGAATAAACTGAAGGCTTGCTGGCAGGTACAGATGGACAGATTATGTCATACCTCTGCTCTGTACTATCTGCCCTGGATTCCAGATGCTTCTCTGACTTTTGTAACCTCACTAAAACCATTTAATAGAGAGGCAGGAATGCCATTCATTCCCAGGCTCTTGTTTCTGAGTCTTTTGCTGTCAATATTAAACATATACCTCCACTTAAACTTCTTTTTCGTGGTTGCAAGCACCAGCATATTGTTTGAACGAAAAGCCAAGTCCACAGGCTCATTGTTTGCGCACGAGAAACCGGAATGCCCTGAACTGATGAATCATGAGCGATGAAAGCCTGACATCCACACTTGCATGCCTGCACAGTATCTACTGGCCTGAACTGCACCATGGGACTGAAAAGAGGATATTTTGGCTGAGGGGGCCTGATAATGCCTGACGAGGCAATTGATGATGCCCAAGGACAAGACTGTGAGACAACCATGCATGGATTATATAGGATGACATAGGAATTATTATTAGTCATCTCAATAACAGATTAATAGAGCTTATATATATAATCATATAAATATGTTTAAAAGGTTATGGAGTCAGGATAATTGATTATTGTTCAGCTATGACTGAGATATTACAAACACCACAACCTCCTGATACAGGCACAAATCTGCACTTACTACAAACCACGATGTTAACACCTCTAGGTCACAACATTTCATTTGAGCAGAATGAATCATAATTTTGACCCACTTCAACCTCCTTCTACAGAGCTCAACATCTCAGATGAGAGTTTGTTGGTAGACATTTATCACCAGCTATCATTGAATAAAATTAACTTGATTCAGGAACCAGTACCTTTGAAAGGAGAGAATTGCACCTGTACTGACGAAGACTTTAAAATATGTTCAATCTTAACTTTGAAGACGACGCACCTCTTTAAACGCTTTGAAGTATTTGATCACAATACCCCAAGAGTAGCCCATATTTATCATATTTTATAAGATAGGGACTACTGTATATTTAGAGCAGGTCAGGAGTTAGTTTATTCATTTATCTGTCCTGTACAAATCAGCCTAATAGAAACAGATAAATACACCACAACTGAAAGAGAAATCATATCATATACCAAAAGCCACAAAACAAAACATGAAACATAGAAACCAACAAATGATCCTAAAGATCAACACTAAAGTCAATCAGCATCCAGATAATATCTATCGAGGATGATAATGTAGTTTTCATCCTGAAAATTTTGATAAGAAATCTGAAACCCATATGTTTAGTTCATTAAAACAGGACATATGTACTCAGTCGCTACAAACACAGGGTCAACAAATAAAATGATCATATTATGCACCACAGTCACCGCTTTACCATCGATCAGGTATTTGATTGGCATCTAGGGCTGATGGAGTAACTGATAATGAAGGATCAGATCAATCCAAACCATTAAGACCTACCCCGGACACCTGTTCCCGATCCGCCGATTACTGCTTTTATCGCCAACTGACATTCAAAGAAAACCGTCATAATCTGATCACCATCTGGTCAGCGGTCTGGCCTCGCTTCCTTTCTGCCCTGTCCCGTCAGGACCACACTCACAGTGATCCAGACATGTATCTCAGTGCAAGTGTGGCACAAGCCCGCACTCCCATCCCATGATTTGCATCCCACCCTCCTGTCTTTCTACTCTCCATCCACTGCACTGCCTCAGACACCATGACTGAGATGACAGGGTCCAGGAACACTAAAGCTGCAAGATAATGGTTTAGGATCAAGAGAAAACACCAACTTAGAAAATGTTTCCAGACACCAGGAAATAACACCATAAACTGACAAACTATAACAAAACCTGTTGTTAAGATGAAAACAACACAATGGAACAATAAACTGATACGATTTATTTTATTAACAACTGGGGGTCTAGTTATACAATAATAATAAAACAAATAATAGAAAATATAAAACAACCTGCACTAGAAGATAAATTAAAGATGACTAATGATTACACTGTTTACTGTGTGACAGATGAGCCACCAGCTTATATATATCATTATATATATATATATATATATTATTATATTATTTTATATATCATAGTTTGTATAATAATTAAATATATTTCATTGACTAAAATGTAATACCTGACTGATCATGTCATATAAGAAGTTTATGTGTAGAAGTTGCTGTCACACTAATGGAATGTAATTGTAGAAAAATAGGAATGTCAATAATATGATCATATCATACTTCACACCATGATTATATAATAACAGTTATTATTATATCTGTTGATAGTATTGTATCATAATAATATATTTAAGAATTAAGATTGCATAAAGACCTGCATTACGCACTTTTACTTCCACACACACACACACCTGTTCGATCAGATGACATCCAACTGCGGCTTTGCATGCATGGATCAAGATAATGCAATGTTAACCATCCAATACACTGGCATCAATAAACAACATATCAGTACTTTCCTGCTCTCTGAAGGGAATGTGATAGCACACAGACTGTAACCTGGATATGAGGGAAAATGTCCTGAAGGAGGGGTGAGAGGGGGTGGACTAAGAAAAACAATGGAATTCTCATACCTCAGGAAGGAAAGTCTTGCCAAATGCCCCCTCTGTCAAACGTGAGTACAGCATGCCATCAGTGTGTACCTACATCTAATTCCACAGAACAGAGGCAGGAGACGGTTACCTGCCAACATACTGATCAGGAGACAGGAGGAACTAGAAGGGATGTTTTGGAGATCAACAGCGATATAACAGTATATAGAGTTTCATCATCAAACGCCTGCAGCCATCGTATTATTCTGAGCACAAATAGTGTGCCCGAGAGTGACTATAATTGTGTGCAAGTCCCTTTGATGTGACCATCTGCTTGAGGTCTTAGTCTGCTATCAAACATACACTCTTTCACCCTTACTGTCTGCCCTACTTTCATATAACTCCACTCTGACTATCTGATACCCTCACACCTCGTCCAAGGGATAGAAATTATGCTTACAGCAAGATATCAGACAACCAGACACCTTAAATTATCAAAACACAAAATATCCCATATATAGTATATCCAAACACACATCTCAGTCTCCTCCATGCTCTAGACGATCTCTCCCCCTGACACCCAGACAAGAGCAATAAACCAGCCAGGGAGTGACAGAGCCTGCTGAGCCAGGGCTGATTCATTAGCCTGGGGACAGTGCGGGCATCTCACACCATCAACACTGGGAGATTTACAGTCCCCTGGTTATGGATTGAAGTTCTTGATGGGTCATTTCAGATGAAGCACAGGTTGGGGGCAGTACTAAACCTCTGTTAAAATGATAATCACGAGAGTAGGGAGGGACCTGTGCAGAAAAAAACCGCTTCTCATTTACCTTTTTACCTTCCTCTTCTTTCTTATTTGGAGAATACAATCTACTCAGACAAAAGGTATTTGTGGCAGAATACAGCGAACGAAAAACCTTGTGAAGGGATTGATCACTTCCAAGAAAGCCTCGATGTGTACAGGCCACGCTACTATTTTTTTTTCCAAGTACAATATTGTTTTCAACTACAAAGCTCTAAAGCCCCAACCCTAAGAACTGTGTCCATATATAGGACACTTCCACCCGTCATGATTTACATTGGTGCCAATGATCGGTGCTACTACCCGAAATAACATGTCCTTTATGTAATGAGGCACAAAACAAGGGTGTGGAGGTCTGGGTGTTGGATGGGAATGCAGGGTGTAGCAGATCTGCACGTTATGTTTGTCTTTTTTAAATCATATCCACGATCTCTACCTTTAATGTAGTGCGTAGATGCCTTTCCATTCCTTATGCATCGTTTGTTAGCCATAACTGTGGTCCTTCCCCTTCCCTACACTGCAGTTCCCAGCGTACATAAAATGAAAAAAAAAAAGGAATTTGAATTAAAAAATACAGACACCCAGTTTCTCGCCATCTATACACTGACCAGGTTCCATATGCAAACGAAAGTCACAATTTTCTATAAAAAGTAACATACCAGTGGGCAATGAAACATTATCAATCTGCTGCAAAACAAAGCTGAAGTAAGAATAATGATATAATCCCCCCCATTATTTGGTATAAAGGAGACTTTTGTTGTTGTAAGAGTTCAGCAAGCTGACTTCCTGTTGTAAATTCCCCTTCATGTAGTTGTTTCCTGTTCAGCGCACTGTAACTAGGGAGATCGATGCCCAAAGAAAGAGCTCTAAAAACTTATTGAGGACTTAAGGGGTTTCTGACACAAGAAAATCAGTTATACAAAATAGTTGAGAAAGATGTTTTTTTCCATCAAAATTACACTTATCCTGCCTTAGAAAATATATTTATGGAATTCAAGATCATTGAAGGCAAAGCCTGAATATGCCTTGGCCCACTTTAGCAAAACAAATTCCAAATATCTCCACAAATTATAATAAATCCGAAAGTAGAATTATTTGCTTCCAAGGGGAATAGTTAAGATTGCATTTGTATATATATTCACCAATGAAGTGGACGTGTAAAATATAAATGGTATGTGCTATTGTATGTTACAGTACAGAACCAGTCTCCACACAGGAAGCAAGGGAGGGAGAGTGTGTCAAATGGGGAGGGGAAAGGAGGAGCAGTTTGGAGGGGAGGTGTTGAGGCTGGCATAGACTGACGGGGGAGGCCAGGAATGTGACCTTGCACAAACACAACGACTCCTGTACTGTGTATGGAGGGGTGGCAGAAAAAAAAAGTGGAATAAGACAGACTCAATCAAAGAGCAGGAACAAGTAACAGAAAAACAAACATCAGTCATGAGCTATTATTGACTTGGCTCCAGGCTAAGGGAGCTTCATTACATCTGTCAAAGTGCCTTCTCAGATGAGAGCAATGTCCTCAAAGGGCATCCAGCTGCAGGGTATAAACAAGAGGAAAGCAGCACAGGTCACAAGAGGAAAGCAACTCGCTCAGAATGAATTGTGACTGTGACTGTGACATTCTCCAAATTAAGTGGAAATTGGTGTGGAAATGTGCCCATTTAGAGGACTGGAGATATGGTGTGTTGGAGCCAAAAAGCTCAGTCACAAGATCTGCAGATGAACAGACACCATCTGTGCTGAGTTTTGTATTAAAGGAATAGTTCAATGTTTTGGGAAACACACTTGTTGGCTTTTTAGCCAAGAATTAGATGAAACAAAGTTAGAACCAGCAGGTGATTAGCTTAGCTTAGCATAAAGACTGGAAGCAGGGGGGGAAAGCTATTCTAGTACTGTTCAAAGTGAAAAAAACCCCACAATATGTCAGTGTGTCACCACAGATTAAACAAATCAGATATAAAATGTTAATTAGTAGAATTACGAGGCGGTGGGAGGTGATGTTTTTTAAGTTTTGATAAAACTCGGATAGCTGTTTCCCTCTGTTTCCAGTCCTTATGCAAAGCTAAGCTAACTTAAGCTAAAAGCCTGCTGGCTCAAGCTCCATACTTAGCATAAAGACATGAGAGTGGTATTGATCTTCTCATTGAATTCTTAGTGAGAAAGTGAATTAAAGTATTTGCTTAACTGTTGAAGTAATTCTTTAAATGAAGAAGCACACATTTATTATTATTATTATTATTATTATATTCAATTTTAAAGAAACAATTTCCTCTGGTCAGAGAGGTTGGTGTTTTTCAAGAGGTGAATAGCGTTCAGACAAATACACCGCCAGACAGGAGTTTTCAAAGTGTGTAACAATATGATGATTAACTCTGGGATCCCCAGAGGTCAGCGCTCAGGTCTGGCATAATTTTGTGAATCAAAATGGGGGGAAAAACACAGCTGCATTTAAAATCAGCTTAAATACCGGTGAAATGAATTTGTCACTGGAATTCCAAGAAGGGAAGAATGGTGACTAGAGGGAAAACACTGGATAATGAAGAAAGGGAAACCAAAAGGAGAGTCAGACAGACAGAAATGATGAGACAAGTTATCCACAGGAACTACCAGCTCCCAAATGTCAGAGTTACCCTCCCATACAGGACCCCACTGAGGGTGCTAAACCACTTCCTCTTTCCTCAGATTTCCTTTCCTCCACCTATAACCGAGGCGAGTGCTTTAGACCATGAGTCTATGAGGCTGTGAGTCCAGGCAAAAGGTCAGGCTTTAACCCTGCTGTTGGATGCCCATCATTGTGTTCTGTTTATATATTCCCACTGGTTTATATTTAGATCAGGAAGGCACGGCACGGTGCCTCTAACCTCACCTACAATCAGGAAACACAAAAAAAGATAGACCGTTCTTACTGGTGCGCGAGAGAGAGAGAGAGAGAGAGAGAGAGAGAGAGAGAGAGAGAGAGGACCAGAGAGAACAAGAGAGGGTGAGAGAGAGAGGAAGAGACTGTTACACTTTCAGTTGTCTACATTCTTCTGATGTATATATAGGTTGAAATGAAATCACAAGTGTCCCATATATGGACACACACTGTATCATATGCAAAATCAGTCTGTTAAAATCAGTTTAACAATCTGTAATCACAGAATTTGATAATAAAGGTAACTGCCATTAGATATGATATTGTAGGAAAAGTATCTCTAAATTTGCTTTGTTATAATGCTGACACCTTTAAACACCCTTCACAATGGCTGCCCTTATCCCTGGCTATAATATGAGCCCTTGTCTTCCTTTTGCTCTCTTACCTCTTAATCTGTCCTACTCTGTTTTTTCACTCACACAAGGTAAACCTGTCAACTTCCTGGATCACAGGATGTGAGGTCACAGAGCTAAACAAGCTGCCTCTGAAGATAAGCACTGACCGATTTGGAGTCTTGTCTACTTTGTAAAACACAAACTGTCTCTATATAAATCTGGTTAAATACAACTGTAGCTATGCCCACTAAAGGGACACTAAAGTGAAGAATAATTAATGCACTGTTTCTGTATCATGTGAGCAAGAGACGGTCACAATGCAATCTGATAGTTTAAACTTTCAGCCCTGTGGTGTAACACTGCAGAGCTGACACTACAGTAACTTGCACCCAATCATATCTGTTCTTGTACCTGTGCAGTGTGAATCCAACTTTAAAGTTATACTCCACTCTTTTGGCATGGGACACTCACTCTCCTGTGGGCTTGAAAGGAAACTACAAGACGTTTGTAGTTTCCACTTTTGTCTAATCAGCTTCTCCAAGGTGTGTTTGCCAAAATACACTTGAGGGAAGTGATAGAGACACCTGGCAAGGAAAATTTCTGTTTGATTTTTGAGAGTCATGTTGATATTGCATGACAGGTCAATATTATTCATCATTTAAAAGAAAAGTTTTTTTGAATTTGTCAAAACAACCACATCAACAAATCCAGTCAGTCATACGGTGAAAGTTCACTGAAGAGGTTTGCACTGCAGCAACATTCTCCTTAGATGAATTCATTGCATTGCCTAATGCACATGCATAGATTTGTTTTATGCTTTTTTTTATGTGTCATTTAATTCAAACAACATCAATAACATCATTTCACATATCACATCACATGCGTCATCTCCTAGACTGTACCCAACCAGTGATAAGGACAGTCATGAAAACTTGATGCATGATATTCCTATCATCTTTAGATGGTATGTGGTATGGTATGAGCTCTGCCATTTCTTGCCATTCCAGCACATTAGTGCTCTGCAGGCCCTGTGAAGTACAGGCTGTAACCAACATCACAGGAGCCCCATAAACAACAGGTTGTCAGTTGTAACTCTGCAGCGTGTAGACACTTCCTCTTTGTGCACAGGAAAGCCGCTGACACTGACCACTCGCTGAGCTACAGCCCCGCAGGGAGGCCATCAACCGTGCCATTACAGAGCACGGGGCTGTGGAAACTTCATGTTGATCACTGGTGTGCTTCCGTTGTCGCAGAGATAGTAAAATTAACCGTGAATGAGCTGTCTTTCATTGGAGTGCAGCAGGAGCCTTTAGGGCATGGTGTGTGATGTAACACTGTCACAAATGTGTCATTCCCAGGGGCTTAAATGGTGGAGATACAGAGGGGGCTTTGAAGTGTCACAATGAACACTGGGCTTTGTGCTCCATCAAGTCCCCCAAAAACTCCCACTCCCAATCCCCCTCCAGAGTCCTGGGTTCCATCACACAGACCCAGAGATGGAGGTTACATAACTTGCTTACATCAAGTCAGACTGATTTAAATGAAGAAAAATGACCAAGAATGCTCGACCCCTTTGAAGTTGGCACTGTGCATTTCTGCAAGTTTTAGGCTCCTTGTAAAAAATGTCTGGAGCTTGGCCAAAAGGTAGCACTGACATATGCACATACACACACACACACAGAAGAGCGAACATACTGACAGCTTCTGCACATTTCCCATGAAGGGTTTTCAGCAAGTGGCAGTAATTAGAGGGAGAGACAGAGCGAGAGTGAGTGAGGACTCCCAGCAGGCTTCGAGACAGCGGGGGGCAATATGAAAGCCTCGTCCCCACGTCGAACCACCTCTCTGGTATTGTTTACCAGTGGACTGACGACACAGGGGGGTGTTTAATGAACACTGCTCCCCTGCTGGCTGTTTGAAAGTAGGTCTGTCCATCCATAGTTTCCTGATGACCCTGTGCGCTACCGGCAGACTGCTGACAGAGAGGTCAGAGCCAGAATGGAGAGAGCAGTCACTACAGATTGAGTTTGTTCTTTAGATCGATTCATAATTAAGTGTGCCAAGTGGATGACACAAAGCATTGCAAAGTAATGACATAACATGTAAATACAGAGAAGGCTTCGCATCAGGAGGAAGTCATGAGCTCTGGTAACTGCAGGCTTGTAGCTGAAGAAATACTAATAAAGTCCAGTTACAAAAACGCATGTGTGTGAAGGTGTGTATTTGGATAGATTTGCATATTTTAGGCATTTACCTGTTTATTATTTCCATTAAATACTTTTAAAAACATTTTATAAAGGTGAGTAAGAAATGAGTGGGAAGGTAAATAAAGAAATAGCAAAGGTTTTTTTTTGCATCAGACTCGACATCCAGTCTGGCTCTTATCTTGGAAAGGCGACAGGCTTGATGGTTTAGTAGATGAGTCTAGGATCTTATCTAGACTTGCATCCAGTGTCTCATAGAACCAGAGCATGTCCTCCTCCACCCGACTGCTCCTTCCCTCCTTCCTGCCTTGCTTCACGTTGTGATCACGGGATACGGCTATCAATCAGATATTGTATCGCCTCTTCACATGGCACCAGATGAAGCACACCACCAGATCAACGCTTCATGCTATCACTTCAAAAATCAACATTCTCATCTAGCCAGCCATTATTTGTTAAGTGAACTGAGTGCATGAGAATGAAAAAAGAGCAAAGGCTTACCAGCTTTTTCTTTCTCTGGGATGGTAGAGTTGCTCTGGGAAAGAGAAAAGAAAAAAAGATTATAGTCGAGATAACTTTGTTATGATGCATTTTCATATGTGATGCTATGCAACTGTTCAAACACAAAGCTTGTGATCAATCTGTCCCCCTTTATACATCTCTAAATAAACAATTCAAGAATTTAACAGTTTAACATGTTTGTGTTATGAAATGCAATAAAGAAACAGTATTTTGTCAGTGTTAGGATGTCGTGATAGCTACATATTTCATCCCTTTGTATGTTCTCCCTGTGGTTCCTCATGCATCCTCTGATTGATGATGCAGAATCCACACAAGAACAAAGGATAAAGCAGGGTCTTGTCTGTGTGTTGAGTGCAACAGTTGGCCCATGAGTGAGACTACAATAATGAAATAATTGTATACCATTGCACACAAAGATGTGTTTGTGCACAACGATCGACAATATCACCATATTCTGCTCTGTCCTTTTAGGAATATTGGTTTTAATCAAAGGGGAAAAAGTATATAGCTACAGCATGGGGATTGCTGCACACACTAATAATACAATCACAGAAACACACGCACACACCAGGAAAGTGGTTGCTAAAAAACCATATGCATAGTTTTCTGATGCACGCACGTCTTAATAAATGGTCACAACAGATAACAATGCCACCAGAGACTTCTGAACAAATATCGCGTCACTCTCCTCTGATTGAATGTTGATTCAGCCCTCACGTAGGCCGTCTGGAGAGACATTACTGATAAAATCACAACATATTTTGTAGCCATAGTAAATTTTCATTCTTCTGCTTATGTAATATTTCCTTCTTTGGGTTTGTTGTGGGTTTTAAAAAAAATACTACTGCATCAACACAAGCTTTCTGGTAAAAATAGATCAGTTGTATGTCATCTCAGTGGTGTGTGAAGTGTGTGTGTGTGTGTGTGTGTGGGCAGCAGTCAGTTGGAATGCAGAGGTCTTTCTTGCCTCTGACTTTTGACCTCGGGTTCCTTGGGCTGACCTCCACACCCTGACCTGTTTTAATCCACACTCCCCTGGAACAGATCAGACAGAGTGAGGAGGACAAGGTACATTCACAATACAGATCATCCACTTTTGCCTCTGTGTGCAGAAAGTGTAAATATCGACTCTTCCTCCTGATATTTCTATTAAGATAAATATTCTCCTCCTCCATGTTTATCTTTTCCCCTCAGGCCTAATTAGAGTCCTTTAGCTGCGTCCTGCTGTGACTGCTTTAAAGCCTGTTTACCCACTGGCAGCTACTTACACAGTGCTTTCAGCACATTCAAAACCCCCTTGAATATCATCTTAAAGGAACAGTTCATTTTGGGGACATACACTCATTTGCTTTCTCTGTTGAGAGTTCAATGAGAAGATCAATACCATTTTCACGTCTGCATAGAAAATAGAAAGCTACCTCCAACCGCCAGTTAGCTTGGATCAGCACAAAGACTGGAAATGGGGAAACAGACAGTCTGGCTCTGGGCTAACAAAATCTGCCTACAAGCACCTCTGAAGTTCACCAATTTAAACATTGTGTCTTGTATGGAGTGTTATGTGTCAGACAATTTATTGGCCCGGGAGAAGTAGCCATTATAATATGATAATATTTTAATCACAATTTTGTTGGGTTCCTGACTCTCATTTAGAGCGGCCGGTCTGAATGAAAGGAAAAGGGTCAAAATATCACACTAGAGTGCTGAAAAGCTGTCCATCACAGAGAGGAGGACACAATTGTTTTAAATATAGACAGCTTCTGATTACAGTCTCCAGGAGGATATTCATTCACAGACCCTGACTAAAAGAAGCAACAAGCTAACAAGAGAGAGCTAGACAGAGAAGCACAATGGCCTCTAACCTCACCACAGCTGACTGATCATGACGTGTTGTGGTGGAACGCTAGTTGTACATTCGAAAGTACAGAAATGGTATGGACACAACCAGCACTCTGACCCAGTGTCAGAAAGATGGCGAAGGACCTGCTGTTCCGACCATCCGACAAGCCCAAGGACAGAGTACTGGCTTCCTTGAGTTTGTCTGTCTAATGGAATAGAAGATATGGTGATACATTTTAACAACCAACATGTCCATCTTCCTCTTCATATCTTCTTTTCAACAGAATCTGCTGCACTCTAGCTTTCTCCTTTATTCTCTCTAGTACCCACTTCAACTTGTGAAATATGCCTGCCACAATTTACAGTTTGCTGTCCAATAGATCTTCTTAGCTAACACATAATCTGCGGTTTTCGTGAGTGGAAGGTGTCCTTATGCTTCTGTTACTCAGCAGCGATGATTAATATAACGCTAGTAAAGTCTTCTGCAATAACTTATAAGATATAGTATGATTTGACGACAGAGGTTATATCCTCACAGGTGCATGAAATATGCTGTAATTTCAGCTTCAAATGAATTGCTGGATTGCCAGTCTTGTAAATCTGATTACACGGAAGTCAGGTCTGGGAATTTCTCCGATCCATTGTCTGTGGGACAAGCAGAGAGAATTTAAGATAAGAGCATGACTTCATTTGTCTCCCACGGAAATACTATGTCTGGACACAAGCAGCCTGAATCACAAGATAATTAGCCAGTCCTTGGCTCAAATGTCAAGAATTCCAGGTTTTATATTAACCACCAGTATTGCACGCCTGCTCATACTGGAGTTATTTTATAACGTTGTTGATTGACAAAGGCTGTCTGAATGAATCACTAGTGAGACGGAAGCCAGGCATTGCCCGGCCACATATTTTATCTAAACTGCATGGTCACCACTTGCCACATGTCTGCTGAGAAACACGTTGCATGTGTGGCTGTATAGGGTGTGTGACCATGTATTTAGTTATGCATGTGGTTGAGCATAGTGTGTAAACCAGCATTGAATCATATAGTAAAATTCTGTGGACAAATATTTACAATTTATTATTATTGACCAAAAAAAGACACCAGAGAAGCCGATTCAAAGACCACTCACCCACCGTCAGCCAACCACACAAACAGAATGAGGTAAATCAGAGATTTTATATTCAGTGCTGTTTGCAGCTGTTGGCCCAGAATAGAATGCTGAATAAGCAGTGAAGTGCTCGGTTTACTGCTGGCCTCAAAGAAACATGGACAGACTAGACAGATCATAGCAACTGTTTTATGAGTTGTAATATGTTGGTCTGTTGATGGTGTATTTTAGTTAATGATAGTTAGGCAATGTTGGGTTCTATTATCATCATAAAGCACTGCACTGACTATGTTTTATTCAAAAAAGGACAGGCAAATCAGCACTTAGACAAACCTCAGCTATTTTTCATTATTCTTAACGATGTGTATGGGTAGGATTTTGTCGAAAAGGTAATAGCAGGCTGAAGGCTGTTGTTACAGAATTAATGGACAATATTATCAATATTCCCATAATGAAAATGTGTAGATAGCCACTAATTTAAATACTGCAAAACAGATGAAGGGCAGTCCAAGTCAGTATACTAGTTTTGACCTGTCTGAAATCATTAAAGGATTGGGACTTTGCAGATTGCATAATCAAGAAAAGACACCAGGCCCATCCTTAATCCTGTTTGACACATCAAAATATAGTATCACATATATTACACTGAGACAGACTATTCTGTGATTTTTACTGCCACAGAAAAGGAAAAGAAAGATTAAACACTGTGTTGTTCAGAGAGAATATCTTTGATGATGAACCACGGAATTAATGATTAATGAAATTTCATTGTACCACTGTCAATGACCATAAATCACCGCACGCCAAGTCAGCGGCAAACGGTGAAGGCGCGAGAGACCACAGGGTCGCAGCGAATGGAAATGAATGGCACCGGCACCAGTGTTTAGCACCACGGTCAAGATTTTCGCCTCAGCAGGAAGGTTAACCAGAAAATGTACAGGTGTCCACTGGAGAGCTGGGGAGGCTGTGAGGATACAAGCCGCCATTATCATTAATGCCACTGACCATCAGCGGTACCGGGGTATTTACATGAGGATTAACCGGTCAGCCAGAAGAAGATTTCAACAGAGAGTTTGAATTAGAAACGAGTCCATGAATTAATATATGATGGCCAATACTGTCCAGACAGTCACTACTTCAATATCTGAAGGCAAAACCCACCGTCACAGACGTCTGTTGAGCTATAAGATGTTTAAACGATAAACTGCAACGACCATGTTGAGGTAGCTTCATTCAAAACATTCATGTCTTTGGGGACGTATTTGAGTCACAAATTCTGCTCAATATATCTTGTTTGACTTGGATCCTCTAACGATCGAATACGCAGACTCGACGAACGAGAATGAAATATTTAACACCAATTAACAATATGATCCGTATTTCAGACTGAGCAGGGAGAGGTTAAACCGACAGTCCATCAACCGCCACAAGGATTAATTTGCCATCGAACTTTTTCTCCACCACTTAACGCAATCAGGTATTACACCAGACGATAAACCGCAACATACGGATCGATATACCAACTGATGCCAGATTGCTGACCATAATATCTCCTGGGCATCATTTGAACCGCCAACTGCGCTTTCCCCATCCTTCGACGACAGTTTGCGGTAAAAGACCTGGAGGAAGTGATCAGTACATGATCAATACTGGCAAAACAACCCAACAAAATTGGGTGACTCTAAAAATGTCTCTAGAAGACAATGACATCCTGGGGAAAGGAGTAAAAATTAGTCTATCAGAAAGAAATGATTTATTAAGAGTATCAACAATATACTTTGGTCAATTAGTCTCAAATGATGAATCAGTATATGAGGAGGATATATTGAGACATCATTTTAGTTTACAAAAGTAAACCAGCAACAGGCTTCTGGTTTCAGGCAGTACTGGGCCCCTGGAGCAACTGTGAACTGGCCCTTGGAATCCATCACCGGACGAGACAGTAACTCTTAACTTGTCTGACCATAAGACTCTTCCTCCCAAAAGGCAGACTAAATGATCACCTAGTCCCACTTCTCAGGTCGCTCTGACAGGTGGTGGAATGAAATAAAAGTCCCAGCAGACTGGTTAATTTAGCAAACAAGAAAATAACAAACTGACAATCACACAGTGCGGATTTTCATGTATAACTTTAAAATGAGTACAAAAGAAACTCACATGAAAAAGAACTGGGGTCGGGAAAAAAAGAGATTCAAGATTGATCTCAAAGTTTTTAAAAACTTTTTACAAGTGGAGTGATGTTGTTCTTTTCTCTCTTCTTTTGGTTCTCACTACACGCAAACATACCAACAAAAAACATACACACTGACCCACTCATCAATACATTAACCACTAAAGGTTATTCAGACAAAAAGTGGTTTTCAAAATGTGTGATTAAAAAGGTCTGAAAACAAAAGACAAACACATGGGACAGCTGTGTTCACATTATTCTGCTGCCCACTTATTGTGCTGATTAAGAGACAAAATGTGTCACCTGTTCCCGCTCACCAGGTTGTATTTGTGTCTTATGGACCCAAAGTTAATAGGGATAAGCCTTATGATCCCAACTGCATCAATAATGCTAGCCTGTGGATTAACCACTGACATTTCTGGGAGAAAGCAGAGAGTGGGCTAACAACACAGAGGGATTAGACTGTCCTCTGTAGAGGACTATGGTGGCCCCTCAGCAGTCCTGTGGCAGACACATGGCTTATTGACTTACCAGAAGGACCAGTGGGCGAGACCTTGCTGGGTCACAGTTTTGTAACATTTGCTGAGGAATGCATAGTCTTGACTATCTACTTAAGAGGGTACAGCATTTGCATAAACCACGTCAGCACCGCATTGAACTTTAGGTAACTTAATTGTAAACACACAATATATAAATAAAAAACAAACACCTTTAATGAGTAGGCCACATTCCTTCCATAGACATTAAAACTGAGGGCAAGGATGATTAATTGGGCCAGACACTCAGGTGTATCTTGGCTGAGGTAACTTCAAGGCAAGCATGAATGGAAACACATTCAAAACAAAAATGTGAACACATGCTCAAGCTGAATGTCTCAATTAAAACCCTCAACCACAAGCCTGAATAAGTGTTGCCTAAATTGCACCTGGTTTTACAATGCATTCCTGTGTACATGTTTCAGCATCTGTAAATTTGTGTGTGTGTGTTTCTGAGAGTGCATTCAGTTTGTTTGTTCGTCTTGTGATTTATGGCGCTTCATTATCAGCGGGCTGCAGGGGTGTTTTCCAGTCATACCTAAGATTTACTGTCAACAAGTACCATCATCCTGCAACTATTCCCTGCTGTCTTTACTGTCTCCTTTACGTAATAGATGCACGTTATGCCTCACTGACTCGGTGCATGCCTTTAATACTACCAACTAGTACCCGTTAGCAACGAACACGGTGGAGTGATGTTTTCAAGCTGGGGGAAAAAATGTGATTCATTGATGTAAAAAAAAAAATAAAAAAATAGAGCAAAGAGTACTAAAAACCATATGGAGTCAGTAAATCACATTGGTGATTAAGCTGATGTGATTTAGGCGTCATGCCACAAAATTCTGTCATAAAAAACAAACACAGATAGAGTTGCCGTTGAGCACAGGGTGTAAACACTGAGACTTATGTGATATTTGCCTTGCACAGAGATGCTTAAACGGAAAACTAATTCTGTGAAACAATTAAACATATCATAGCCCAAATCCACTCTGACAAAATGTTCAGTATGCACAATGAGTCAGGCTGATACGTGGACAATTTCAATACATTTCATGATAGCGTGCTTTGGCTGTGTCCTCTGCCTTGTTTTGGATTTCTGATGATACCCTGACAAAAACAAAAAAAGAGAACTATATCTGTTCAGTATACCCTTCTCTCTCCTGTTCTTGGAGTGCCTTATGCAAAGACTATAGCCTTGAATCGACAGGAAAAACAAGATTTCCTTGTGGGGGTGGAGGAGAAGTTAATTTTCCACATCCTGTTCCAAACACAATCCTTTTCTTTTTTCTTACCCTCTTTTTTTAAACCACAGCGGGTCTGTGTTTGTCTCCTTGTTACAGCTGTGCTCAGCAGAGGAGTGACCTTGGGGACAATGACACCACACAAAGCGGCTAGCGTGGCCATGACCAGAGCCACTACTGGCACCCCTTGTCGGACTGAATGGCGGTTGGTTTCATAGCTCGCTGACTCATTATGGCCTACTAGAGTCTTTAAGCCAAATATGCGGGTGGAATGTAGGCAAACATAATTATGCCTGCTGCACATGGTGTTGACTGTTGACCAAGGACGGGGATGAGAGAGAGTGGGAGCAAATGTAGAAACAAATAAAAGGCAGTGAAAGTTGCAAAATATTGAGTCTTTTATCTGAGTGGGACATTGAGAAGGTGTGGTCTAGATAAAGGATGTTTGGGGACTGTGAGGCTGCCAAACCGGAACACAGAGGAAGGACAGAGCAGAGATCTGCTAGTGACCTTAGCACGCAAACCACAGCACTTCTATTGTCCACTAAACCACAGACAGATAAAGAGTCATGTACATACATAACCAAGTGACAGGGAATAGAGTCTTTCCATTTTTCTAAAATAAAAATATCTCTCAATCAATCATCTCCTAAAAAAAATCCCTAGAATCCAGACATGGAAACTAATTTCAGAACTTCAGTGTCAAACAGCGGCAAAACCACCAAAGGAGATGACAGAAGTTGTGTTTGGAGCACACTGTTGCTGTGGAGACAGACTACAGATCCAAACACAAGGTTAAAGGTTGCCCTATTATGGAATGTTTACCAAAGATGGAGAGGACGAGGGCTGGTATAGGGCAGCGCCCTCTCTCTCACCATATGCATGACATGTAAAACACCCCCATGCTAAAGTTAACAGACAGCCATGCTCTGTGCTGCATTCAGTAGCTGAGGTCTTTAGGGGATTCTGAGTATATGTCTTGCTGGTGGGAACGCTAAGCACTGAAGGTGACTGATATGTTGTTTCCGACTGTAACATTCAGAGGAAGGTGGTCAGGGGTCAGCAGCCTCCACCCGCCTCTGTGGCTTGGCACATCCTCTGCAGCCACAGAGCTCTAAAAATAGAGTCACATAACAAATGGCTCTTGCACCACGCATAACTTTGTTTGTCACCACAGATTACACTTATAAAGCCTAATTAATGACTGCTAATACTGTAATGACAAGCCATAAAACAAATCATTAAAAAATGTATAACACTATCACTAAAGCTAGTGCTACTCAAGATTGAAAATAATGACACTAATGAAGGAAATCTTTCAGTGAGAGGATATAATTACAGCTGAAACAATAAATTAGTCGACCGACAGGAAATTAATCAGCAAGTATTTTGACAATCATTTAACTTAATTTACTCATTGGTTTCAGATTCTCAAGTGTGAATATTTTTTACTTTTCTTTGACAAAAGAAGACGTTACCTTGAGCTCCTCTCTATTTTTTGAAATGCTATAAACCAAACGATTAATCAATTAATTGAGAAAATAATCAGCAGATTAATAAATAATGAAAATAATTGTGACTTGCAGCCCTAAATATAATATAAAGCCAAATCAGTAGATACACGTAAGTCTATAAACCAAATAAAACCCACCTGTTGCAACACAACAATGTAAGCCAAACAACATTGAAAGACACCTGCTACACTAAGCAAGTAATAGAAACCTGCCAACAAAAACACTCTGGGCAAAGAATAGCAGTTCCACCATGGTAAAAAAACACCTGCTGTGGCACAACATCCGCTAGATGTTAGCCCCACATTCGATGCAAGGATAACAGCCACCTGCTGCAGGCTAACAATAGCCACCAGCTAAGCTAGCGAGGAGCCAAGAATGCATTCACTTGAACCCAATGTCTTATCCACAGCAGTGAGTGAATGATGCTGTATATGCCAAGTGAACGTCCTCTCATCACCAACGTACACAGGCACATATCAACATTTATCATGGTTACATAAGAGACAGCATGAGTATGTGCTTGGAATAATCACACCAAAGTGTTACTCTAAATACCAGAAGGTGTCGGGGGGACAGTAATAACAACTACCTCTTGCATAATCCAGCACAAGATGGAAGGAATGCAAATGTGCAATGATAAACACTTCACAGTTCACACAGGCTCTACAAACATATCTGATATCGAAATATTCACAGACACACACACACACACAAGCCAGTTCTTTGCAATCATCCACAAGACACGAGATGGGACAGTCACGTTTCTTTCCCCCTGACTTTTTACACTGATACATTTCAGAGGTTCACAGCTGTTTTAAAGCCTAGATACACATCAGGCAGCCATCGAGATTTCACAGAGCCCTGGTTGCATGTGTAAATCTCATTTTATCAACTGTAGTGGTTTCAGAAAGTATTCAGATCCTCTGTTATTGTATGCTAAATGGTTAAATGGATTTTTTGCATCAATCTACACTCAATAACCCATAATGACAAAGTGAAAACATGTTTTTAGAAACTTTTGCTAATTTATTAGAAATTGAAAACTGAAATATCTAATTTTTAGAACTCCCTTTGACTGCATTTACAAAGTAAAATTACAGCTTCAAGTCTTCTGTAAAAGCTTTGCACATCTGGACTTGGTAGTTTATCCCATTCTTTCTGTCAGACTGGATGGGAAGCATCTGTGAACTTCCATCTTCAGGTCTCTCTACATATGTTCCATGGGGTTTAAGTCCAGGCTTTGGCTGGGCCACTCAAGGACAATCAGAGACTTGTCCCAAAGCCACTCCAGTGTCATCATGGCTGTAGGCTTTGGGTCATTGGCATGCTGAAAGGTGAACCATCACCTGCATGCTGGAGCAGGTTTTCCTCTCCCTGCCGCAGAGAGGCACCCCCATTGCATGATGCTGTTTGGAATTCTGCCCAAAGTGTTCAATCTTTGTCTCATTAGACCAGAAAATCCTTTTCCTTATGCTCCCAGTGTCTTTTAAATGCTCTTTGGCAACCTCCAAGTAGGCTGTCATATGCTTTTTACTCAAAGTGGCTTCCATCTGGGCATTTTACCATAAAGTCCTGATTGATGAAGTGCTGCTGAGACGGAAATCCTTCCAGCAGGTTCTCCCATATCTGAAGAGGTTCTCCAGTCTCTGAAGAGGACCTCTAAAGCTCTGGTGGCGCGACTAAGGCACTACTTGCCCAGTTGCTCCGTCAGGCCCACATGGCCACTCAAGGAAGAGTCCTGGTGATTCCAAACTTCTTCCATTTCACAATTTTTCGAGGCCACTCCCCTCTACAATACAATAAAGTGTGCGAAAAGCGAAAGGGTCTGAATACTTTTTATAGTTACTGTATATGGGTCAGTAACGGCTCATGTTTCACTCACACGAAGCATCTTTCCCTGGCCGACATTACAAGTGGTGACAGTGACTTCAGTCCCCATCAAGTCCCTACATTTACTGTTGGCCAAGCTGGTGGTTTGAAACCATTCAAATGGCTAGCTTGGCTTGGCAAGACTTTAGTGGATGAATACCAGTAACAGCTGCACACTTTCAATCTCTCCATGTGAGCATGAATCTCTCAATTTTTTTTTTTTTTTACAGATTTCATGGGGGTCTAGAGGACAGAATTACTGGATTTTCGATTGGAAAGAGGAAGAATGAATGAACGCTTAACAACTGGACCAGGATCAATTCTGCGATTGATAGTTTAATAAAGTAACTGTAGAATTTAATTCCTCAGGTTTCAGATTTGAACCTCTCACTCACCTTCCCTGGGGAGATATTTATCTTGGTACAATACATATACAGTATCAAGGTCATGTTGTAATAGGTCTACATATGACTCCTTTTATGTTCACTGCATAGACTTCTCATTAATCACTAGAGTGTGTACTGTAACTGTTTCTGTGTTGATGTAACTTTGAAATAGTTGCGATCGCCATCTGGCCTGCCAAAAAGACAGATCCTGTGCAAATACTTTCATTAGGACTGATGTCAAGACATGTTCAAGGCAGCACATGCAAATGTTAATGAAAATGCCATGCAGCACAGACGCTGGGATTTTGGCTGCAGAAACATTTTTGTACATACACAGTACAAGGTCTGTTTTAAATGTAAGGCTTTTGATTTATTTTTTGGATGTGTCTAATCACTGTATATGGGCTGAACAAAGTGAAAAGGACACCCTCCAATTTAATATAATCCAAACTCCCTTCAATAAATCATATTATTCTGAAGCTTCTAATGTTCAGCCTTTGATGACACTGTGCCAAAGGTTTTGATTTAACTTAATTGTACTTTTTTGAGGATAAAATTTGTATTGGTGTATTTGCTGTACTACAAGCAGTTCTGGTAACTCAGTCAACCCATGTATAATCTATAATAATCAAAGCAATAAGCAGTAAGGGTTACAGTGTAACGGCTGATAGTAGGAGAATGGACAACTTTATTTCACTTTATAATGTGAGATTACATTCATATCAAAGAGAACCAAAGGTTACACATTTCCCTCTGGGTAAATTTTATGGTAAAATTCTGGCACAACGCACTACCTTCCCTGTTATTTAGAAATTAGTTGTATTTTTTATAATAACAAATTATAGTAATTATTCTGTGCTTGAACAAGCTATTTTATTATGCATGCTTTATATTTAATAGTAACCTATCATCATGTAAAACACAAGTGTGATGTCTGGTTGAATTCGATTTTTAATCTCAACCCTGGTTCTTCTTCACATCTGCCTTGTGTTTACATCATTTAAAGGATTTGTATTGTCAAACTAAAAAGATTAAGTGGGCGTCACAACACTTTAAGTCTGAAAGGACTCAACAGACCCCTACAACTATTAACCACTGAGAATCCCCTTCATGAAGTCATCATCTCTTTGGCCTCAATCAATCACCCCACGGGGCCTCCACTGTAAAAAGCCTCCTATTAGGCGCAGTAAAAGCAGTGTTTACCCAAGCTTAGTGAGTTACCTTGGGTTACTGCAGGAATGGAGGTTGTGGAAACAGTTGGCCACAGACATAATACATCATACATCTCAGACTGCGTTGATCTGTGCCTCTTAAATTAACCGAGAAATATTCTTCTTTTTTTGTGTGATGCTAGAAAAGTTGTGACGTGCAACAAGACAAAGCAATGTCAAGAAGGAATAGTGAGAGATAATGCAGGAATGTGAGATGCCCTTTTTGTCAAGGCATTCTGATGTTTCCACAGGTTGCAGTTTTGCTCAAGCTAGATAAGAGGACTGTTTTGCTAAAGTTACATCCTGTCTGACATTTAGTGTTATCCTATTATGCATCACTATGCAAGTATCTCAACATCATTTTTTTTTTTACATTTCTATTCAAGCAATCACTGTAAACGCTTGCTTGAGTGCTTAGTCCACTAGCTACAAGCCTTGTTCATTTTACCCTGGCTCTGAAGGGAATGGCAAAGCAAGGCTGACAAAGTCATTAAGTGAGCAAGCAAGGGGTTTGAAGACACACGTCTCACTTGAAGCGTGTCCCCCTCCCTCCCCCTTGCCCTGGCTTTTCACCTCCCAGACCCCCCTTCTGACCCCTTTGTTGGGGCGAAGGGGTCTAGATCTTTGTAACCAGCTAATTATAGAGTTTTAACGTCTGCTTGGCTAAGCCCTAAGTGCTGGAGGACATTCCTACAATTGGGAAATTCATTATGAGTATGTGTGTGTGTGTTTCTTTGTGTGTGTGTGTGTGTGTGCCCTCTGTGTTTGCTGTTTTTATTCAAACTTTGAACGACAATGTCCCAAGGGAAACATGTGTTATATAGGGCACATAAAAATCTGTTAAACAGTAGCTCTACTCACATCTGAAAACCATGACAACTATTTTAAATTCCTTATCAAGGACGCACAAGAAAAACAGGAAAAACCACCAATAACAGCCAGCTATGAGCAATCAGCATTTCAGGGTCTTAAAAAAACTTGGAAAAAAAACACTATAAATAACCTTCCTTTAAGATGTGAACACACAAACGTTAAAACTGAAATGTGAAGAGGAATCCAAGGAAGGGTAAAGACTGATGGCGAGAAATATTGATGGTAGATCATGTGTGCGCGTGTGTATCTGTGTATAAACAACTCATACTCAAAGATATTTTGGTATGAAAAGTAAGTTAAGTTACTAACTTTACTCAAAAAGGAAAAACTTTCACCCAAGGGCCAAAGGCTCAGATTCTTTAATGTCTCTCACCTCTGTCTGGTGCTGATGTATTCTGATATGACACATAGCTCCTGACTTACCCCACTCTTGGTTTTGCTCCAAGGTCAGGTGCGGGTCCTGGTGGAGAAACAGCAAGGCGATAATGGATGTAGAGGTTTGTGACGCTGCTGGTGCAGATCCTAAATCCAACTCCTGCACATGTAAACTTGGCAAAGATGGCAATATAGTATACACTGTTATACTCAAAGCAATTTCCTCTAATGTTTTAGTATTTCTTTAAAGATGATCAAAAACACAGTTTTTGCAGATGGAAAACATCAACACATTTTATCAGTATTGATACGAGGCAGATGAATGATGCTCCCTCGTTATCTGTCATCACATTGCTGTAACTTAGTGGCCACTAGGGGACATACAGGTGGTATACTACAGGTAATAGGTGAAAAAATTGAATGAACAAATGCTTGAGGTTTCTGTCTGAATCCATAAGATGCAGGACACATAAAGATGCTGCTATGCATGCAGGTTAATTTCTGGTTGCTGCAAAACTACTGGTATTAACATGCAGGTGTGTGCAGGAGCTGTCGTCGATGGAGGGTGGAAATTGTTGTCATAGAGCAGAGTGGCGCTGAGGGCATTCTCAATTTTCCTGATCCAACTGGTCCAGCTTCATCAGCAGCAACACCGGTAGATCCAGTCGAGCATGCTCACGCTGAATAAAGAGAGAAACAAGAGACAAAAAGTATCGCAATGCACTGAGCTCATGCATGTAAGCAGGACAAATGGAGATGTATACAGATGTTTTCAGCATTACGGATGCATTTTGTCACCTTTTTTCCTCTTTTGGTTATTCGGTAATAAATGAGCACTAGCTGGCATTTGTCAGCTTAGCACCTGTTGCAACAAAGGCACAAAATTTCATCATCACAATCTCAACCACCCTATAGTTCTTGGCTTTGCTTCCATCTTCATTAAGGTAACTGTCAATTCTATAAAAACTGCAATTTATACTTACTTAGGATGTGTCAAATAATTAATGTCAAACCATCAGAGTGTGGCTCTGTACTTCATACAGAAGAATCAGTATCTTTGTTGTCTTCAGTAAACTATGTTCATGCTTCTTTCCCCACTCTTTCTTGCCTTTCTCTTTCCTCTCCCTTTCAAACCTCTGCTAATATAATGTCACAACCTCTCACCCTCTGCTCCTGCTGCAGCCTTCTCCTTTCTGCTTGTTTCCTTTGTTTTTTCCTTTTGCTTAACACTTCTGTATTTTTAATCATATGACTTCAAAACTTTAATATTTCCCTATTGGTCCCTCCAACATGCTGCTAAACTGTCCATCCAAACACAGTGATATGATCTCCTTGACCTCCAGGTGGTGTGTCAGTAAAACAAAGCTAAATGATGGTCCATGCCTCTACTCCACACCACTCTGCCTTCTGTCCCTCAAACCCTGTTTTGTTTTGAGCAATATAAGCCCTTGTTACAAGTTCACAAAACTTTAAAAAATCCCTCTGCAGTCCTAAACACAGTAAATGTTTTTCTGTTTCCTTCTGTGTGTCTTTTTATACTGGCTCCGGGTGTGGCTCTCTGTCTGAGCTACTCTCCCGAGAGGACCCCAAGAATTACATCACATGGCCGCTCATTAGTCGCAAACAAACCTTGTTACAATATGGTCTAACAGACCCTGTTAAACACTATGAGGTGAGCTCATGGGACACAGCCACTGTGACTGTATGTTTGTGCAAAATGCAGAGACATGTTAACATGTGAATGTGAGTCTTGTTTTCATGTACTGCATCTGTTCCTAAATGTGATACGATAAAGAAATCTCATCGGTTTATATAGGATGAATGAAAACTTAATACATATTATAAACATGTGCTGTGAAGTGGCTAACGTAGCTTGATCTTGTTTGAGTTAAGTTTACAATGGGTGTGAACGGATGACAACATTCATATGAACGGAGTGGTGACTAATGTTAATGTGTGTGCTGTTGACAGGCTTATGGGTCTGAGATAGGATCTGCATCATGATAAACAGGCTACAGCCTCAGCCCTGTGACTGGCTCCCAGCTCCATCCCTAATAACGTCTTATGACTTGCGCTTACATTTATTTTCCAGTTAGTGCCCAATTAGCCTGTCAATAGCAGTTCCTATTGGGTTTGCTGAGAGAGCAAATAGACATCGAGGGCCATGTGTGTCATGGAAATGTGTCTCACATTGATGCATTCATTGGCATTCTGAGTTATCGGCAGCACACATCGTTACGTTCTGTCTCCTTGGCAAAGTTTCACAATGAAACATTGTATCGTGGTAAAACAATGACATCTTTACGAGGCCTCACTGAATGAACAAAAGCATCTGGCTCGAGATGGCAATAACAACCACAAAACGGCAGAGTAAAAAACAAGTGCAGTGCAATGTCAGGCGCCTCAGAGAGGCAAAGTTTTTTAGGGGGCATTCTGGTGGTTTGGGTGTTCTCAGAAGGTTTCTTTTCTCTCTCTCCCATCTTTTGAGGTTTCTGTTACATTCCTCTCGACTTCCTGTTTTTTGAGATGGGAGACAGTTCCCACACTGTTTGAACTCTCAGACCCCTCCTTCCCCTTTCTTTGCTCTCTTTTTCCAACCCCCTCTTACACTCGGTGGCCTGCATCCCATTTCTCAGACCTGTCCATTAAACTGAGGATCTCTTTCTCTGCTGTGCTAAACATAGTGTGCAGACAATTACGCATCAAAACACTGCATGTTCGCCCTGTTTAATGTGGGTATTTCATTCATACGCAGTGAGAAAAAGTCAAGTGTTAAAATAATAAATAGTACACAAAGACAGAGAGAGAAAAAGAGAGAGCACTGAGATGGTGATGTTGCCAAGTCGTCTGCTGTCAGATAAATGACTGTTGAGCCAGTTTGGCCCTGAGGTCAGGATAAGGCCTTGTTGCTAAAACAAATAAACACAGTAACAAAGCCCAATATCAGGTTAATCTCAAGCCATTATGCAAACCAGATGGGTTCATTTTACAAACTGAATCTGCAACAATAACATGGTCTGCTGGGAACACTGTCATTAGTTAGTACAATATCTTGTCAGGGACAATTCCAGATTGCTGTTGCCATTGTCAACTAAGGGATAATAACATCAGTTCAGTAATTTTCTTCATGATGTTGAAGAGCTGCTTCTCTCTTTTCTTTCTACTAAATGTAACCTCCCTTGCGGATTTAATAATGTCTGTTTTTACTGCCTAATTTTTTCTCTGTCACCATGACTTTGCCTAAAACATATTTTCTTAGTAAAATGGCTTCATACAGAATGTACATACACAATGTGGTTAAAACCCCATGGTGCTGTCAAAGAAAAGACGAGCCATTGCCATATGCTAGATGGATTGCCTTGGCGCCTTCCACTTTTATGGTTGAACTCCTCCTTTTCGAGGTCCAGGAGCCAGGTTTTTGGGACATTTAATCCAAAGGTTTAAAGTCATCCTAAGTTTGAAATTGGAGCCAGTGGTAATAAAGTGCAGCACTGGTTTTCCATGTCCCTACACTGGACTGTGCGCTCGCATTTTTTGGCAGCTGATACAGTGACATCAACATTGGTCATGACTAGGAGGACCACCACAGTCACAGTCTTGTCATTTATGTTGAAATAATGTAATGATAATACATGAAAATCTCTATGATTACACAACTCATACGCTTTTCAGGAACATAGACACAACCAGAGTGTCAGCGTATCATTCATCATGCCAATACTTTGACTGGTAGCATGCATTACTCAGTCAGCATCATAGCGGATGGTAGGCTCTCTATTCAAGGTGAAAAAACATTTGTTTTATTGTAGTTTTAGTGGGTTGTGGTAGTCTACATTGAAGACAACATGACATCACACATCATCTGTGCAGATACTTACAGATTTGCCACACTAAACATGACTAAACACACCACAAGTCATCACCATGCAGCATATTGTCCCATTATAAAAACCATGGGCATCAAAACGTCTCGACACAATAAACCTGTTCATGATATCATATCACAGGAGCGCATACATCTAAAAGAAAACGGATTATCTTGTTTATTTTAATCTTATGTACAATGGAAAAAAATCACAGTGATTAATGATTAACAGTACTAAACCTATGTGTGCACAGCAGGACATTTTTGAGATAGCTGTTATTTATGTAGGAATACAGTCTTCCTTCCTAAAATTTACCCCACCACAATTTAGCATTCATAAGCAGTGTATAAACATTTAATAATGTATTATACTGTATTTGTCTCTCCTTTGTGCATCCAAGCGTAGAGGCTGGTATATAAACAAATAATTAATGACAATATAGTAAAGTACAGTTGTAATAATATAAAAAATGTCTTCATATGAGAGGTTTTAAATGTTGACAAATATTGTACATTATTAAGCACTTTAAAATGTCCTTATATCTGTCTTTAGTGTTATACAGCTTTTACTAAAAGTTGTGTGTTTATATAACAGTTACAATGCAGAACAGGGTAACAAAGTGTTTCCCCAGTTTCTATAATTTATAGATAAAACCTGTACAAAGATGCAACTTAGAAAACAACTCAAGCAAAGAACTTTCATATTAAACTCTGTAAAGGTCGCTGTTTACAAGAGGGCGATCGTCTTCAACTAGAACATATCACAAGAATTTAACTTTGCACAATATGGTACTTGTCTAAACAACATGCCTGCTTAATGCGTGCTGCGTCGTAAATAATGGATTTCTTGTTGTCATTCCAAAAATCTACTAATATTGAATAAATACTATGTCAGTTCTCTGGCCTTTGCTTTGTTCCAGTGAGTCCAAATTCATGAACTGCTTATTAAGTTTTTGGCACTGTACTGTACCTAACAAGCTCACTGGCTAGCAGTGTGTAAATAGTACAACATACAGTATTTGGTGGAGAAAGCTGTTTCAGCCTTTCCCCGAAGAGATTACTTGAGCTTTCAACCCCCTCTACATTCATAGTCCTCATGCCCTTATAGGACCTTGTTTTGCAATGAGTGGTTGAGAAAGAGTAAAACATTTCACAGATCCCCCCCCACTCACAGATCTGTAAGCATGTGAGAGTGAAGTCATTGTTTTCCTAGAAGCTTGCCAGAGTGTGGGACAAAAATTATTTGTAGGCCGTTTATGCCCAGTAAGTGTCAGTTCATTTTAAGAAAGAGCTTAATTTGAGGTGCTGAAGTGCCAGAACCACATTAACTACACAAAACTAATCACAACTAATATTAATTATGTGACACTGTATCCCCTCTACAGCTATATAATATTTAGCCTTACCTTTCTCATGCGCACTTTGACCACGCTGTCCTCTTTCAGGTCTCCGGGCTCATTCGTTCCATCTAAAGCTGGACTGATGAGGTGTGTGTCGCTGTAAGTAACTGCGTGTGCGGCCTCATCTGTTTCCTCCATTCTAGCGACTGCGGCTCCTGGCCTGTGGTGTTCCCTCTGACCATCTGCCACCTCAGAGGCAGGTGACTCACTGAAGTAACGACCGGAGGCTTGGTTGCTATGGCTTCCCTCTGGCGAGAGCTCATCGTTGACCTCTGCAGAGCATGATGGCAGGTTTTGGGCGTGCTGCTCAGTAGCTGCATGTTTATCATCCATAAGAGAGCGTTGAATGTCTGGATTTTGGGTGATATTCAAGGCAATGTTCTTTTGAGGATCCAGTACTGAGGTGTCATCTGGCTCAACATAGCTAACTTCTAGGATAGTGTCCAGTTTTGAACAACTATTTTCCAACTGCTCAGCTATGGTTTGATCATCACAAAACACCAAGTCTTTGGACGCTGATCTTACATCCACGTCTTCTGTTGGTTGACTTACGGAGGTCATCGTTTCCACATACTTGTCTGTACACTGAGTAATGTTTACCTGCGTGGGGTCTTTTTCTGAACATCCAGTATCAACTTGTTCAGACGGCATGCTGCTGTTAACTGTCATAGAGCAACACTGACCTTTGAAACAAATATCAGATGTGATTGGCCCATACCTGACTTCTGCTGTTTTCTCACTGCTTCCTGCTTGTGCACTTTCCTCTCCCTGAGGCCCGTTCATCGCCGTCATTTCAATATTTTCCTGGTCCAACACAGTCTGGTAGGATATTTCACAACCGTGAGCCTGATCCAATACCCCAGTGCAGTCATGATGATCTTGCTCCTCTCCTCGAATGTCTCTTGAGTGATGTTTAAGTCCTGTATTTTCATTTAGAGTTTCTAGGTCATTTAATCTATCCAGCTTGTCAGCAGAATCTGCGCTCCAGCTCTCAGTTACTCCTTGGTCCCTTTCTCCTTCAACCACTAAAGTCACAGCTGGTTCCACAGTTTTGTTAACTGGTGACATCACATCACCAACCTCCATCATATCAAGTGAACTCTGACGCACACTAACAGGTACGTTTACATTCGCACCAGCGTGCTCGGGGGTGGAAATCCTCTCTTCCCCAACATCTGGGAGGTCAGTTTGAGGTTCCAGTTCAGCAGCAGAGGACCGGTTTAGTGTGGCCTCAGAGATTTCAGGAGGTCTGCTGTAACCCTCTGTATGGCTCTCCTTTGTTTCCTGGTGATTTGGAAGTTTGCCAGGCTGCTCACCAGCAGATTCAGACAGTGGAAGCCCATTGTTTGAAGAGATAGAGATGCATTGTTGTTTTTCATAAGAGATATGTGGCCTTTTAAAGACATTATCGTCATTGCAGATGTCGTGACTCTGGCTACTCTCTGTGCCAGCTTCACCTTCACCGTTGATAGTTTTCTCGCTGTGACTGCTGCTATCAGTTGCACAAGAAATATTTGCACTAGACATCTCACTGTTGAAGTTACTGTGAAACTCTCCCAAATTCCCCATGTTTGTGGTTTGGAGATGCTCTGATTCAGAGGCCCTTTGGGGAATGTCAACATCCACCACCTCATGAGGGCCATGAACCGACCCCTGAAAATCCAGTGGAACCTTTTCATTCTTTTCCATTAGCTTCAACTGTTCTGATTCAGTACTGTTGTTCCCAGCAGAAGCTGTCACTTCATGTGTCTGAGCAAGGTCTTCCGTAGGTAGCTGATGGCAGCCCTCTGGCATAGAGGCACACCTTGTCCGTCGACCCTGTTTGGAAGCCCCTGCTCCCATCCATGGCCCCTCACTGCCAACTCCGTGACAGCAGACCAGATCCAGATCATCATAGCTGTACTGTAATCCTGAAGGGTGAGTCACGTGCTCCTCCCAACTTCTTTTCCGTATGGCTACCGGCATGGTGGACAGCCAGCGCTATCCCATAGAGCTGCTTTTGCCGCCAGGCGGAAATAGAGAACCAGATCTGCTGCAATCGAGAAGAGAAATGAGGATAAGAAACAACTAGTGTTTCCAAGTTGTGAGTTTACAAGTGAATGTGCAGATGACAATATGGTAAATAATATTTTACTTTCACTTTAAAAGTAAACAGCTAGGGAGTAGTGAGTAGAAGTTCAAGAGGGGCATAATTATATTGCTTTCACACTTCCCCGGAAAGTATAAACTCAGCTGGGTCTGTATAAGATGACAGGAACCCCTGTTATGCTAATCCAACATGGGAAACTGATCCGTTCATGCAGAGGTGTCCGAAACACTGACTGACGATGTGTCTGTGTTAAGAAACTTCCAGGAATAAAGTGCAACAGTGCGGCCTGGATTCTAAAACATCAAGATAAATGTAGACGTCCTTTGTTTACTTTTCTTTCCCAATCATCTTCACAAGATAAACTGTAACATAACTAGTTTGTCAAATTTACAGCACAAACCTTCAGTTCAGTTTTAACTGTGCAACTGGTATAAAAAGCCAGGATGATAGTTAATTGTCATTCTGCACCTAACCTTGCACCCACAAATGAGAATGATGTAACAGTCAGTGTCTCTGAACAGCTGGCTCTCTCTGCAATCCACACTTATCATACGAGTTGGGTTCGATAACAGGAACAGAACCAAGCTCTATACTGTGCTGTGTTTTTTTTCCTGTTGTTCTAGGTCAGAATGTACAGAAGTGAAGGAACACAAGCTCTCAACAGCAGGATGCACTCAATTCAAGCTGAACATCTGCTATATTTAAAAAAAACATCATCATAGAGGCATAAGTACAGAGATATGGTTGATAGGAAATCCTGGATATGCCTATTGTATCCGACAGTAGGTGACTGGAAGCTACAAACCTGTTTTTATATCATATAATTTCAATATAATGTCAGTATTTCTTCTCATATGTAACTAGAGTCAGGGGCAAAGAAACATTATGTCACTAAGTTGCTTCTTAACACTTTCTTGAAGAAGTGATATTAAAATTTGAAACAGGTGTTTTTTTTTTCCTCTGCCTTTTCACCTTTTGTTTCCTCAGAAGTAGAGCTGGATGGTACCAACTGCCATCTGCACCTTCTGGCATGAACCTGCACCTGGTCTGCTTAAGTAAGAGAGGTCACAAAAAATGTCCCAAAGCAGTTGTTCCTTCAACTTGCCCCTCGAAACAACAGCAAAACGGACACTTCAATACATGTCAGATATTTCATGCTGGAGTAACAACGATTACTTCTTGTAAACACTCCAGTGTTTTACTGTATAATCCAGTAGATGTATATTTAGTAATTAAACACTAGGTGATAATCCAACAAATAAGTTGCAGATCCAGGATTTGTAATGAGTACAGTTATCCAGAGATGTTTCGGAAGTTGTCTTTTCATTCATCCACCAAAAGCAATCCGTCCAAGTTTGGGTAACAGGAATCCATCTCTTTCCAAGTGACTTGACATACGCTTTATTTTGTAAGCAGTCCTTAGTGTAGGTCTCTGCAAGCCATTTTCTGGACTCCAGTCAGTATCTTCACTGTAAAACTGTCGGACAGGCAGCGAAGCCCCCAAAGGCAGGCAGAAAGCCGGGGAGCAGTGAAAAGTCCATAGACAACTTCCATCTTGATCACATTAGGGTTTTTGCTGACGCTGAATGCCAAAGAGTCGGGGTGGTGTAAGAGGGGCCGGGTTTTCTTTCCCCCACTCCACCCCTGCTCTCCTCCGTTCTATCCCTTTTCTCATCAGGTCCCCTCCCCGCTGGTTTTGACAGGGAGTCTGAGTCACATCCTAGGAGCCCCATCCCCCGTCTCAACAACTCACCCAACACACTATACGCATTTATTCACCCCACCCTCCTCCAATGCACTCTCTCTCCTTACTATTTCAGAAACTTCCTCTCGACTTCTTCTCTCAAACCTTGTCTCTTCCCTCTTCTCTGTGGACTTTGTCCTCGTTCTTCCTTAGCTTGCTATTTCACTAAGCTGGGCAAGGCTCCCACCAGTTGGTTTTGATTAGTAACAGGCTGCCTCGTAAGACCTCTGGCTAAGGGCCAAGAGAGATTGCTCTTATGTTGTGGCAGTTATATATATCTGAGGCATGCTTTTTTTTTTTTTTAATTTGTCATCTTGTAACTCTACAAGCATTCTTAACCAAACACACTGGCAGTAATGAAAAAATACAAGGCAAGATATCTTTATAGATATGCTTTAAGAATGCATTTTTCCAAATATTCTTTAAGAACATGACAGATATAAATAAGACCACTTATAAAAATTATGACAATGGGGACAATTTGAAAAGTGCTTTAAACCTGATACCTTTGTTTTAAAGGAGACCAAAGGGAAGAAAAGCATTTAAGGACCCAAATGCCAGCAATTCATTTCCTAATATAGTCATTTGTCAGAGGCGCCTAGTAGAAAGAAAAGGCAAAGCCAGAGACATTTACACTTGGTCCCACCAAGACCATTTAAGAAAAATGTTAATCAGCAAATTTAATCTTTAAACCTCAAGATCTCCAGGACCCCCAAAACTCAGACAAAATGCACTTCATAAATTAATAACACCTCTTTTGTGTCACGCAAATGCTTCATATAGTTATATCGGTTCCTTTCACACAAACTCAAGCTGTGACTAAATTTATGAAGACAATTTCTTGTCAACAGGGTCAGCTGCACAAAAAGAGCAATATGTCAAAGCCATGGGGACAATCCAAGCACGAGAGAAAAGTGGAATGAAGCCCCCTCCAACTACCACTGCAACTCTGGCCTCTAACCTCTGGGTCATCCAGATGTGAGGTGAGGCTCTGGATGAGTCTTTTCTTAGGGGCCTTGCTGGGAAACTGTGCACTGCTGTCAGTGTTGGCTCTCCGGGGACACAGATGGTCATACTCAAAGGGGAAGGATCCAAGTTCAACAAGACTGCTCTGTAGCATGTCACATGATGCGCTCTGTGGTTATGCCGAGCACACTGTAACGAAATGCAGATCTTTTCGGTCACAGTAGCTTCCACATGTGCATATGGCTGATGATTGAAGTGCAGAGGCCGACACAGAGCATGAGTCAGGCTATCCACTCATTACCTCCTGTGGACATCCAACACAGGCCTGTAATTTAAAACACCAGACCTCCCCCCTGCCAATCAGACCATCCTTCATGGCCACAGGGCAACTGGTCTACATCACAATCTGATCCACCAGTGACGTTGTGCAAACACATGTTCAATCAACATATGTGATACTACATGCCCATCAGCTGTGTCTCTGTATGCGTGGTTATGTGTGAGCTGCAAGAGTGTTAGAACAAAATGTAGCTTTAACAAAAGTAGGAGCTAAATGCAGGCATGCTAACCTGCTCACAATGACAACACTAGCTTGCTAGTGTTTAGCAGGTAACACCTAAGCTAAGTTAATGTGATAATATTTGCTAATTGCCACTAACCACAATTTATCTGGTCATCAGCTACAATACTGGACAAAATAAAAAACTTATGGGGGCACTAGAGGAAAGGCTTGGGATCACCAAAGTTATAACAATTCATCCTGAAGTTTGTGTACCAAAATTCATGACAGTCCATTTAATAGTTGAGACAGTTCACTCAAAATCACAAATGTCAACTTCATTGTGGTGCTAGAGGAAAAGTCGGGAGATCAAAAAATCATTAGGTTACATTGTCTGGGAATCCTGAATGTCTATATAAAATTTCTTGGCAGTCCATCCAAAGTTGTCGAGATATTTCAGCATGAATCAAAGCGGTGGTCCAACCGACCAACAGACAGACCAACATTGCCTTCCACTGAAGTCATGCCGCTTGCATGGCTAAAAATGATTCACTCTCAAAATAACTTTCCACTTGTTATACAAAGCCTCGCTTTTTTGACTATGACTTCACAAAACTCTCTGAGATAGTATGATTAACGTGAAATGAGACGCTCTCTTTTTTGTGCTAATTTATGTGGATGGGTGGGCAGTCAATTCTGAATGCCTATGTACATAGTTATTTCTTAGTGTGTGGATATTTATTTGCCCGTAAGAGTCATCGTTACAGGCCAGACTCTGTCCGAGTCCCACATCACAGAGGACGAGCATGAACATTCTCATAGGCATGCAGCATCATTGGTCACATGTCTAGAGTGGTCACATACATGGTTAAGAAAGACCTATTCATGATTCACCCTATAATCCCCCACTGTTCAAGCTTCTTAAGTAGAGCAGTGAGGGCCCAAAGGAAACAGCCTCACATTCCTCACTGATATAGTTTATTATTGGAAAAATAAGCCAGTCTAAATCATGGGCATTGAAGAACACAGAGTGTTTGCCCATGTAGGAAAATGTAGGTGACGCTTGTAGAGAGAGAGAGAGAGAGAGAAGAAAAAAAATAAAAAACACTGTCCCTCCCATAACTGAGTCATTTTGAGTCCTTGCATATACAAAGACTGCTTTGAGAAGATTTTGTTGCACCCTTTTTAGAGCTTCTTTAAATAACTATTCTCTACTGTACTTCCCTAGTAGTTATGTGAAGTTTAAAAAAATGAATCTTGGGTTCATTTACACTAAAAAGAAAACAAAACAAAATGCCAGAATCTCATCTGAGGTTCTATAAATAACATCAACAAACCACACCAAGATCCTTGCAATCCTTTCCTGTCACTCGCTATGCCCTGTGGTTAACAACTCCTTCTCAAAAGACCAGAGTCATGCCGGTTTAAATAACAGTGTTTGAGGCCTGGGTGGGAACTTGAGCAATCGCAATATTCTTGAATGAAACATCCCAACTCAGATGATGCAACTTGAGTGCATGTAAAAGGCCAGTTGAGGGCTGCATTGTTGTCTTAATTAAAAAAGTTGCCCTTAATCATCTGTTGATTTTATCTCGCTTTGCTCTTTGTGTGGGTCTAAATGCAAGAAGTCATCGTGGGAGAAACCGAGGGGGTCCTTGGCCACTGACCATGGGTTATAGTGTGACTGTTACCGTGGGAACAGGAAGTATGAGTTATTGAGGATACAGACCATAACAGGCTAAAATAATCTATCTAATCTTCTTGTGAGAGGGTCTGTGTGTGTATGTGTGTGCATGATACAAGGGAGGACATTATATTTGTGTGTGTATGGCTGTGTGTGTGTGTATGGCTATGTGTGTGTGTGTGTGTGACTGTTGTAGAATACTGTAACATGTTGTTTGGTTTGTCAGATCAGATGATACAGACTTGTGTCATCTGGACTTTATATTTTCATGACGACAGTGGAAAATACTGTGTCACACTGACAACATCCCATCAGTGTTCACCGTGTACCATCTGTTCTGTTTTTTAGAACTCTTGCATGGTTAAAAGGCCTCAATGTGTCACATTAGAGGTCACTGCTTTTACTAGAAAATTGCATTTGTGTTGGATAGCGTCTGGTCAGACCTATCAGGGATGATACAGCACACTCCACATCAGCAAACATAATTATGTTAATACAAAACCACCAGAACCGTTCACTGGCGATCTGTTAAGGCTCCAATTATTTTGCCCTTATCTTGTCTATTCAAAGCATACAATACCGTTCAAACCAATATCCTGTTATGATTGAAGTGACTGGAATATCCAATTCTATGTGTTGCTGCTTGAAAACCTGATATGCCATTAATAAATATTTGGATAAGTCCTTATCCTGCCTTTAAGAGACCTGAATCTGCTTACCTATTATCTACAGGCTTTTTAGAAAATACGATACTAATGTTCATGTAAACAGCCAATTCTAAACGAGGGCTTGACAACGCCAAGAAATAGAGACTTCAATTTCCCAGAAAATTCCCCTCCTGAATAACAGTGAATGCTTAACGGTGACATCACCCTGGACAAGCAGGGATAAACAAAAACTCCAACCAGAAAGCAATCACAAATTTTAAAGAACTCTTGCCTCTTTTACCCTAACCCCCATCCACCCTTTGGTATTATTCCAGAAATCATGGATCTGGATCTTCATCCCACAGGAGCCTCAACCTCATCTCTCACCTTTCTCCCTCTACATGAATGGTATCTTGGAGCTTTGTGTCTTGTTTGTGACTAGTAGATGTGCAGTCTGTTCTCCTATCAGGTCTTTGTAGTTGAGAGAAAGTAGTTGTGTGGCCCAGGTCCTACCAGTTTTGGTGGTACCTGGAAGTTGTTTGGCATCTTCCTGGATCCATATTCATCATATTTACATCCACCCAGCTAATACAGCCATTCTGCTTCTTCAAATTGTAATTTTTACTATTGTCATTTCTGTCTACACTGTACACACATATACTGCATGCCTATCCATCCTAAAGATGAATTCCTCTCCCTGTTTTTCCTCCTTGGATGTTTCTTTCATTTTTTTCCAGTGAAATGTTTTTTGGGGGGTTTCACAAATTATAAACATCTTGTGACTGTAATTTTGGGCTATATAAATAAAACTGATTTTACTTGCATCTCCTTGAAACTCAAACAGCTTTGCAGTTTGCAGTTTAGAATGTAACGCCCTGTCTCAGCAGGAACTGCATCCCAATACGGACAAAAAAGACAAGACTTTGTTTTTCTAAAACGGGTTATGTATTACAGTCAGGAATACACTCTGAAAGTAATTGCAGTCTATGTTCTGCTCAAACAATCTAACTAAATCTCAAACAGACAGCTCCATATGGATCAGGCCATGGCTAGGTGGCAACAACAGCTGGATTCCATTTGTGTACTCTGGCTTAAACTCATGGCCCATAACCCTATAACCACACACACCTGAACACATTCTCAAACCTCTGTAAATGTGTGCAGGAATGCACATTTTTTAAAAAGATTGAACCTTTTTTTAAATACAGAAATTCAAATTCAGATTTGTGCTGCTTACTTAGCCGACACAAAACTACGTGACTTTTCTCGAGCAATGCCACATGAATGAGAAAACAACTGTCAGTGTTTGATTCCAATGGCTCATCATGGAAGATGCATTGTTTGTTTTAACAAAGATCAAGTGATTCACAGAGAACCTTCTGTGAAAGTGAAAAGTGAGTAATTTATCACCACCCCTTCCATCCGTTTTTGTGAGAGAGAAAAAAAAAAGTAGGTGCAATGTGGAGACTGGCCTTTTGGGATTCATCACATCCTCCAAAGCTTGACATTTTCTAATGGCCCCAATCTTGAAAGTATCTGAGGACGCAGACGCATAATATTTATCCTCTTGTCTTGTTGTTTATGAGGAATGATTCTTGAGCTTGGACCAGACCCTGTGAGGGCCAGGATAGTGACGTACTGCAGCCTCATCCCTCACCCACCCCACCCCCCACCCAGGATTCTGCTTAACATATGCTGTTCTGGCATTGACTCTTTCAGTAGAGATCCAGGAAAATGTGTTGTCCTTGGACACCGTTGCCACAGCAGCATCAGCAGGAAATACTTGAGACCAAGAGTCAGGAGATGCGGGGCCAGGAGCTGTCTCATCATTTGATGAGAGGGACCTCTTAACAGTCATGTTTCCGCTCCATGTTCCTTTGCATTTTGGTTCCAAATGTAACCTCCCAACATCTGTGCTTGTTCTCTTGCACACTGTACATTCATAATCAACTCTTTTAATTTATACTGACTGAACACAAGCTTTTATAAGGAAAACGTGCAAAATTATTATGGAGAAGATCTAAGGCTGCAGGAATTCTGCATTAATCAGAAATGCATCTTCAAAAGCACAACTGTATCTTCACAGAGGTGAAAAGTGGATAGGATTGCCACAGTTAAATATTTACCTTCCCTTCTGGTCTTCTACGCAGTGCAGTAGAAACTTTTATAGTGCAATAACAGCAGGAAGGAAAATAAGACGCAAGTCACCTCTTCTGAAGGAAACTGTTTGACATTCCAGCCCACTCAGGAAGTGTACAGGTCAAGAAACCTTCACTATGAGGAGAATAAAACTCAAAAAACAGCAGGCAGGGGGTGATACCTCCTTGAAAAGATGTTACTTCAAACCATCTGAGTCTAGTTATGTATTTATATTTTTTTTTCCAAAGGTGCAAAGAACACAGATCAAGGCTGTCAAAAACTGCTGTTCGTAATGTTGATATAATGATGCGCTTCAGAAACACAGAGATGCAACACAGAAACAGGATTCACCTAAGAATATTAATGACTACCATTTGGGCTTTTAAATATGTGTACCTCAGGGATGATCCTACCACATGCAGTTCTTGAGTGAGGATACGGTCCTTCAGCAGGAGGGGGCTGCAGCGGTCTCTGTATCAGCAGACATCCCCATTCAAGTGCCCCTGGGCAAGTCCTGCGGTCCCCTGGCAGCAGGGCTACAAGGGACCCCCTGTAATTAACCAGTAAATTAGCATTTGATGGATAAACTGAGTTGTAATAACTTGACACAGACAGATGGGGGCGACAAAGTCTCATATTTACCAATGTGAGGTGCTGCTGTACAGTAAATGAAGACGGGCAACCACCTGGTCTTGTTAGATTTAGTTTACATTTTTAACATGTAGCTAGGTTACTTAGAGCACAATGTCGGTCAGTTTAGCACGATGAAAATAAAGAATATATGCAGAAATGTTGGGTAAACGTGGCCTGAAGTGTGTGGGCAACGACAGTGCAACTGAAACTTATAAAACCACTCCTGTGCCACCTCAATGTGAGAGTGATTTAACTGCTAACACAGTGTGGAGCAGGAGGAGCATAAAGCCTTCAGCGTTTCAAATGTTAGACTTCCCAAGGAAAACAGGTAGACCATTTGTACACGAAGAAATTGGAACAGCTTTCAGTAACCAACTGTTAGAAAATAAAAAACTCATAACCTGAGCTAAACCAGTCTATGAATCTCACTACTCACCTTTGTGGGTATGGCAGCCGCAAGGTGGCACAGCTATCAAACTGGCAGTTTCCTCTGGGAAGGGTTAATTTGAGTCAATTAAGTTTTCACAGCCTTTGTGTAGTTTAATTTTCTGCCATTAAAAGACAAGCCTGCTTACAGTTGTGAGTTATATTCATCCTAAATTCCTCAGAGTTGACAGTTACTTCATTACTCCAGCAAACGGCGCCAAATTCTACACGTGCGTCCCTACAGACCGTCAGTAGTGTGGCGACCATTGTGCTGCTTTCACGACACAGTGTAACTTTCTAAATCCCACATGGACTTCAGCTTTGATGGGGAGACAACAATGATAAAAGTACAACTACTACTTCGACCACCAAGAATAAGAATAACAGTAAGAATAAGAACAGGAGTAAGAATTTTATTTTGGGTGGATTTCAGATGATTTTCGCGTTGTCCTTTTTATCCATTAAGTTCATTGTGCAGAAAAAAGTCAAAGACTGACTCTATGATGTCGAGATTAGGGGCAGTAGGGGCTATGCCATATGTTACAGGATATCCTTGTTCTTCTTGACAACTTTTTCAGTAAAATTCAACAGTTGCTAGTGTTGCAGCTCGTCTCATGCTATGATTCTTCACTGATCAACGAAACTGATTTTTCAGAGTGCACCTGAAGGCAGCATAAGAAATTTTAGTCCTTCCGCGTTTACCTGCAACTCTTAAATTAGGGACGTTCACGTATGGGCGTTTGCCAAGGAAGGGAGAGCGACGTAAATAAAAAGTGTATATATTTGTGTCCTTGGACCGGTCGCAGGGGAAAGCAAAGAAGATAAAAGAATAGGGAAATGAGGTGAAAAAGTTTGACCCAAAAAAGCCATTTAAAGTTTTGTTTTTGTTTAGCTCAAGTTGTCGTGTTCTCGTAATTCGCAATGGGATGTTGTAACAGCACGGAGGTAAGTCAGAGCTAAAACATGGCAGAAGTTATGGCTTCTTTAAAACTTTAAAAACAGACGAGCTTCACTAATCGTGTGCAACGTTAACGTCACTTCTTCCGCAGCAGCAGCCGCTTGTTTTTACAGCAACAAAACAACAGCTAGTTTGTTCGGCTGGTTTTTGGAGCAGCAGAGTCGCTTCGGCACCACAGTCCAAACATAAACAGAATCAGGAATAACCGCTCCCGTCTGTTATTTATGCCTTGGCAGAGTAAACGTGAATGGAAACCGCTGGAGGAGCGCAGTTGCACGGATATCCCATGGCTCATCATATTCACACTATTTTGTATTGGGATGGTAAGTCTTTAGTTGAATGACAGCGTTAGGTATAAGGAAATGCAGTGTAATACGTCAGCCCTCCATGAAACTCTACCTGTAATGATCTGCTTGTATTGAAACTGTTATAGAGAGGTGATGATTCTACTTTATGGTCATTTTGGAGCATGCTGTGTAACTGTGTAACTGTATTGGCTACACTGGAAGGTGTTTTTAATATTTATTTCACCCCACTTGTACCAGTATGTGTAGAAGTGTATTGCATTACACACTGTATAACCCAATACACTTCAACAACAGCACAAGCTACAACCTTCAGGACAAGTGTAAAGTAAAATCAGCACCTTTCTGATTCAGTTTCGACAATGACTGAACATTGTAACCATCACAAAGCTAGGATTTATTGCAGTACTTTTGGACTAGACTGCATTAGTTTTAGTTTTTAGTATTTGTAGATGTACTGTAACTGCAACTTAAAAAGCAGGTTTTGATTCTAGAAAATAACATGTCATGTCTTAAATCTTTTATATTTCATGCCGATTAACACTTCTAATCTGTGTCATCTGCAGGCGTGCATTTGTGGCTATCCAATCGCCACAGGAGCTGCCTCCAGGCTTATCTCAGGATATGACAGTTATGGCAACACCTGCGGCCAAAATAACAGCAAGGTTGAGGGAGTACCCCTCAGTGGCCGGGACATGACAGAAAACAAGTTAGTCTGATCATTTACAAATGATTTAACATGTAACACAAGAGTTTATTTACATCAGATTATTATTTTTTTTTATTAAAGAATAAGAAATACTTAATATTATGCATCAAATCCCCACTGTCTCTTAAGTACTTTCATCTGTCTAATCATCCTGATTAGATGGATAACAGTGATAGCTGTGGATTTAATGCATTCAAGCAGTACATGTTGAGACCTCTTTTGCCACCTGTAGTTGAGTATTGGTGCCACAGAAGATGCCGTTCAACATTACATGTGTGCATGCAAGGATTGCATCATGTAATCCTAATCTAATTTGCCACAAACAAGCGCTTGCTGCATTTGTAAACACTTCAGTTTACCTCCTGTTCTGGCTTGACAAGGTTGAGCTGTCCAGACTGTGACCTACTTACCTGAAAATTATACATTCCAAACAGCAGTGAAATAATTCACTTACGCAAAAGGTGTAGAAGTTGTCAACAGAAGACCTATCAGACTGTCTGATGCTCGGTCTGTTTGAGCAGCATAATTTGTATAAATTGAGGGGAATAAGATGTCATCAGTTAGAAGGTTAATGCAGATTAATATCACCAGCACAGAGCTACACTGAACTGTCATTGCAGTGTGTTCTGCTGCTTAGTTTCCTCATATATCTGAATGAACAGCATAGCCTCTCTGTATAATTTCTCTCCAAGAAAGTCTGGGTTATTGTGATATACTCATCATCTGGAGAGAAATGTCACAAATTCTTGTCATAATTTATGTGAGGAGTCTTTGATTATATTCTCCCTTTTGGGCAGTATCCCTCCATCAGCATGCAGCCCTGCAAGCCCAGTTTTACTGAAACAATGGGTCATGCTTTATTGATGGGCTGATTGCCCATGGAGGCTTTGAATAATAGGCGTTTCTGCTACAAAGAAGGATCTGTGTGACAGGGTAGCAAATGTCAACATCTTTCATTTTCTGCCCAGACAAGAACTGTCCCAACTGGTATTGTAATAACAAAATATACTGTTTTATATTTTCATAAAAGGAAAAAAAGCGTAGGAAAGGGTGTGGCAACACTATATATTGAACAGTTAATAAACCTAAACTTCCACTTTTTTCCTCTCAGGTTTGTTTTCTTTCTAGAGCCTTGCAACCTTGACCTCATTAACCGGAAGGTCAAGTCCATTGCCCTGTGTGTCTCCAAATGCCCTTCTACTGAACTGAAGACATACGACGATTTAAAAAAGTTTGCTCTGAATAATGGTGAGAAAACTACACAAGATATTTTAGAGAAAAGGTAGTCCACGGAGAGTCTCTGTTTTCTTATATTTCCACAGATTTATAATAAATGTTGGACATAAATGGGATACACATTGAATACCAGCTGCTAGCTACTTGCAGACAGGTTTTACAATATCTTATTGAAACTGAACTTGTAATCTAATTTCTGGTTTTCCCCTTGTTAGGCTCTCAACTCTGTTCCTACGATATTACTCCTACAAGATACACAGGCCATTCAGAGAGATTCACTAAATGTCCCAAACTCCCTGTTTCACCAAGGTAAATCAAGCACATCCTCTAGCTTTCAATAAAATATTAACTCATAAACAAGAAAGGCACTTAGCCAGCTTTTCTCCTCTGTTAATGCCATTATTGTCATCTCATGGAAAGGGGCACATCCAGTAAGAGCTTTGAATGGTTTAGTGAAGCTGATGTAGGCACAGTATGACAGAGATGTTTATGTCTTTGGTGTTTATAGAGGAAACTGTCTGTATTTTCCTGAAATAATTTTACTTAAGAATCTAGAATTCATCCATTCATTCTGTCATTATTTATACCAGGACCAAAGGGGGATCAAATAAATATCACAAATGTAGATAGTTTGCTATAATTTTCTGCTTTAAGGACTGTTGATTAAAAATAAATTAACCCCTGTCCTTCACCTTTTTTCATGTTTGCAGTAAGGCTGTCCCGCTGTTCCACCGCTGTATTCCTGTGGATATCGGCTGCTATGCTGAATTTGCTCAGGCATTCATCACGTTTGTTGGTGACAACACTGTGCTGCGGCGTGTCATCGCCGGGGTGATGGCCAGCAAGGAGATCATCATGGGCCTTTGTGTTCTGGCTTTAGGTATACACATGGTTAATACTAATGTATTGCTTTTATGCTATGAGGAACTGCTTTCTCTCTTTCTTTTTTTTTCTGCTGCTCCCACAGCACAGCTTCAAGTGCTCAGGAGGATTCAGTCGGAAGGCGACTGTTGGAAAGGAGGCTATTTTTGTATAATAACAGGAAATGTCTGAGTGGTTACACCATTGTATTTGCTGAAGTTTAGCCCACGGGGCATTAATTTATGGTCTGGTCTAACTCCTCTGAAAGACTGATCTTATGTCAGTTTTAGACACTTTCATCTCAATTATTTGATCTTTGTTAGTTGTCAAGGCTGCGTGATTTATAACAGGACAGTCTTTCTCTTCATGGAATGTCTCGGCTTCTGTCATTCCCGTCTTCATGTTTACCGTTTAATGCAAGCACAACCACTCATGTTTTAAATAAATTGCATAGCTTAGTGTGGTTCATTTATTTTACAGATAAAGCATTGTCTTTATCAAACCTTACAATGAACAGATACATTAGCAGTGTTTGATATACTCATATGATGCGCTGTACACATATATATATATATATATATATATATATATATATATATATATATATATATATATATATTGACTTTATTTATTTATTTTTTTTCTCTGTCTGATGCAGTTTTGTCCCTGATCATGATGGTCGTCATTCGCTACATCTCCAAAGTGCTGGTGTGGATTCTAACGATTCTGGTAATCATCGGCTCTATAGGTAACTTACAAAAGCAACTTTCTGTGTGGTTCATGTGCTTTCAGTTACATCATGCTGATGCAGGACAACAGTTTGTGCTCTGATCTTGTGCAGGTGGGACGGGCGTCCTCTGGTGGCTCTACGCTGACCACAGGCATGCCTTTGAAAATAACACCTTATCAGCATTGGGGAAAGAAGTGGCCTCAGACAATGTCAAGGCCCTGCTTGTGTATGCAATTGGTGCTACAATTTTCACGGTATGTCTGAGTGCACAGGTATAATGTACAATTTGTACATTATACTTATATAATTCTTATACAGCTTTTTCCTGGGATGACAGATAAGATCTGTTTGTTTAAATTTAGTCATCTAACTCCACAGCTCCATTAAATGATTGTAATAGATTACTAGAAAACTCTTGGTTTGAACTTTTAGGTAGTTCTTCTGCTGGTGATGTTCTTCATGAGGAAGCGTGTGGCCCTCACCATCTCCCTGTTTCATGTGGCGGGTAAAGTGTTCATCCATCTTCCCCTGCTGGCCCTGCAGCCATTCTGGACCTTCATCTGCCTCATGCTCTTCTGGGTCTACTGGATCACTGTGCTTCTCTTCCTTGGGACTGCAGGTTAGGGCGAAGGCTGGTGTAGAGATTCAGTACTGGCATTTAATTTACGTGGATGTTTTTGTTGCATACTTGCTTCAAACTAGTTTTTAACTTCATTGCAGCACACAGACTAGTTTCTAACATCAGATGTGCTAGTAGTACCATTTCCCAAACAAGTAGAATATTAAGTGTGTGACATTTTGTTTCGAGGCATGACTTAACTCCCACATCTGGAATCTTGTGCCGGTCTCGTGATGTGGGAGGATGGAGTCAAACAACCACTTCTCTCTTCATCTCCCACTTCTTTTCTACAGCTGAATTTATTTAATTCTCCCAAAATAGTATTTAAAACAGCAGTCCAGCATAAGTGAAGTCAAAACATCAGATGTTCTCGCTTCATGTTCACTGTTTTTTCAGTTATGTTGTGCTAAGTGTGGTAATGAGTAATCACTAATGATTAGAACTGCAGCTGTAAATGAAATTGTAAATCACAGGCTCACAGTGATCTCTCACCTCAGTGCCTTTGTATTTTAAATATATAATATAGTAAAACTTAAGCAATTTATTATTTTTGTTGTTTGGTTTAGTTAAATCAAATCTTTGACTTGTTTGAAGAAGAAGAGATGTTGCACAATGTTATTATGAAGAAATGTCAGAGTATACTAAGCACTTTGTTTTAATTACTTTTTTGGGAGAGTTTTGAGTTCATGAAGAACAAAAGGTAGTGAACTGAGTTGTTTGATGCAGACTCATACATAATCGCAGGTGAAAGTCAGTCAAGTACAATTTGTTGCACTTGTGTACAGATGGAGTGCTTAAAAATATTGAGGAAATGCAGAAGGATGTAAATTAGGTGCATAAAAATATTCATTCCGAACTCACACTTCTCCTCACAGGGACACCAGTAAAGAACAACTCTACAGGTATGGTTGAATATCAAATGGAAGGACCTCTTCAGTACCTGGTGTGGTATCACGCTGTGGGCCTCATCTGGATCAGTGAGTTCATTCTCGCTTTCCAGCAGATGACCATCGCCGGAGCTGTGGTGACCTACTATTTCACACGGTACGAAAAAAGCAACAGAAAAAAATGTGTATTTTAGCACATGGAAGACTTAATTTCTTTGCTGTCATATTTATTTGATAATTCAGTTTTGAGTCTATGATCACAATCATGTCTCCTCCATATATCTGATTACAAAAGGAATAAGTCTCAGATGCCAGCAACTCCCATCCTTTCTTCTATGGCACGTACCATCCGCTACCACCTGGGTACTCTGGCCAAAGGCTCCTTCATCATCACGCTTGTTAAGATCCCTCGCCTCATCCTCACATACATCCACAGTCAGCTCAAAGGAAAGGTGAGCTGTGAATTTACTATTATAAGTTTAGAAACTATATTATAGACTCACATCACTGTTTCTGGCTTTTATATGTATATGCATATGCACTGTTGTTAAGGTAACATGTCAACTTCCTTATTTCTTGTAGGAAAATGCCTGTGCTCGTTGCATGCTGAAAGCTTGTGTCTGCTGTTTGTGGTGTCTCGAGAAGTGTCTAGCATACTTGAATCAAGTAAGTAATCTTAAGTTGGTGAAGGAGGAAAATCTCTCTAGTATTCATTAGATACAATATTCCAAGCATCTACGGTCAACACGGCCATATCGTATCATTTCAGAATGCTTACACTGCCACAGCCATCAACAGCACCAATTTCTGCACCTCGGCCCGTGAAGCTTTCCTCATCCTGGTGGAGAACGCCCTCCGAGTGGCCGCCATCAACACTGTGGGCGACTTTGTCCTCTTCTTGGGAAAGGTGCCGCGCTTAGACATATTCTGCTTATCATGTAAGATACCCTCCTTAAACCAAACAGACCATAATATTTTCTAACCAGCGTTGAATCTGCACCCTCAGGTGCTCATAGTCTCCTGTACAGCTTTTGCTGGCGTCCTGGCTCTGAACTACCAGAGGGACTACACCGTGTGGGTGCTGCCTCTCCTCATCGTCTGCCTGTTTGCCTTCCTGGTGGCGCACTGCTTCCTCTCTGTGTTTGAGAACGTGGTTGACGTCCTCTTCCTCTGCTTTGCTGTGGACACAAAGTATAATGACGGCAGCCCTGGACGAGAATACTACATGGACAAGGCCTTAATGGTGAGCATGTGTAGAGGCATTATTGTTATTGCTCATTATTTGACAATATTTGAATTTTTATTTATTTATATTTGCATTGTGGTTTTGGTAACATTTTTTTTACCGTGTTGTGGTCATATTCTCCCAGTGAATCATGCACAATGACTCAATGACATTTTGATTAAAATCATATATTAATATTTGGCAACTGAAATCAAAAAGAGTATTTCTAACTGCTAGTTTGATTTGTGGACTTCAAGAAGCATTTTTGCCTCAAACCCCAGTGAAATGTACAAGAAGAGAAAGTAAGGTAACTGTTGTATAACTCTGTTTTCCCTCTCAGGAATTTGTTGAGAACAGTAAGAAAATGGGTCGGTACAAACCAGATGATGGAGATGGACGGGAGATGAAGTCTATGGTGAGTTATAAAATCTTTTGTTGTCCTATCAGTATATTGTATGAAAGCTGTTTCAGTCCAGTTGGGAAGTGAATACAAAATGGTGCTGCAAAAACATGCCATGCAGTACACCAGAAGAATAATCTAACACTATGAGTTTTGTGGTTGTGATGACAATGAGATGATGACAAAGTAAGTAAATATCCTTTTTTTTTTTTTTTTTTTTCTCCGGCAGGCACGTGGGGGGACTTCAGCTTGACCAAGTGTCAGAAAGAAACCAAAACCACTAAAAATACTCTAAAGCTTAACTCCGTTTACCAGCGTGTTACTCCAGGGACATCCGTAAGATAACAGTACATTTTATATAGAAGCTCTACACAGCTTCAATGAAAGGTACATTGAGTTTTATTGTTTATTTTGAAGGAATAGAGGGATTGCAGATTTAAGTTTGACACTAATAGTTGTATAGCAAAAGTTCATTTGGGCTTGTGTTTAGTTTTATTAATAAGATGGATTTGTTAGTTTTATCTTTTTTTATTTTTTCACTTTTATTACATTTTGAATAACAACACAAACGATTTAACATGGTTTAACATGTCTGGTTTCCTTGTTTTTAGTAGTGTTAGCTGTAGTTTAAATGGCTCGATGTACATTTTGAAATTGATAGCTAACTATGTTTTGTCAAAGGCTGTTGAAGTTGTTTATTAAATTTTATACTTAAATAAAATGCAGAGTTTTATTGTTTGTCCTTTTGTCCACATCTGTACAACCCTGCAGAGAATCGATCAAACACCTTGACGTGCAGGTCATGTCTTTGAATTTCAGCTGAGATATCAGAACATTTATAGTCAGTCAACTGTACATAGTGTCCTTCCAATCATAGATACATATTACATCACTTCCAGTCAGCAGGGGGAAGCAAATGAATTTAAACACACACAGTCATCATAATGTTAAATTTGTCATTCAGAGGAAAAATACAGTAGACCCATTGTTCATCTTGGTTGTCAGCTATCATGTTGTCAGTACTGTTACATACCTGCAAGGAGCTGCTGCTGGCACAGGAAATATTAAGGACACAGCAGTAAAAAAAAAAATTAATTTGTGTGAAAAAGCACAACTGAGAAATTCTCTTAAGACATTTCAAGTTGCATTCAGTATAATGAGTCATCATTCTTCCATAAGAGGCCATTAGTTATACGTGTTAGTTAATACTGTCACACAATGAATCACTGACATCAACAACAACAACAAAAAAAAAAAAAAAGAAAGAAAGAAAAAAAAAGAGGGGAACTTTACTCCAAATATTCAGCTGTAGAGTCTCACTTCAACCATCAGGTGGCAGCACGTACTCTAAAATGAATGACAGTTCCATTGTGTAGCCACTATGGATGTCATGCCCTTCAAAAATAATGAGAACAAAATTACATTATAACCTCATACCAGGACTAAATAGGTTTAAGGCTCTCTGATTCCACTTACAGAAAATAAATCATGTGGACATTTTGAATTCTCATCACTTTTTTCACATCTTTCCGTGTTTGATTCAATGTTTGATGCCATTTCTATGGATGATTTAATTTTTATTTGATTTAGAAAAGATGAAACCTAAATGAAGTAACTGATGAAATTTGGTGAAAACATTTTAAACTCATATATGTAGATGAAATGTATTCATATTGTCACCATTGAAGCAAAGAGCTCTTTGTATATAGTGTACTTTGCAGTGGTGACAATCTCAATCTCTGTAATATGTTGTTCACCCAATTACTGAAGTTACCTTGTAGATATGAAATGTTTATGAGGTAGACTGGCCTCCCATAAATATGTTCTCCCGTGAGTGAATCCTCAATCTGCTAATGTACAGATTACTGCCTCACCCCCTCCTGTTTCTCTCCAATCCACCATTGACCAGGCAAGAATCAAGCCACTAAGCAGTTAGAGGTTATTGATGGGAAAGCTCTCTCTGTGCACTGCTGTCCGCCTCCATAAAACACTGAAATCTAGTGGAAAACGGCTCGATGCCTGGTAGTGAGTCACATCTAAGTGATTTCTATAGTACGGTACTTACAGAATAGTAACCACTCCTGGAAACCCTTTGTCATTGGACTAAAAAGGCAGGAAAACATGTTTTGCTGGAGGCCGCCTCAGCAGGAAGCAGCAAAATATGAAAGCTTGAATGGGAGTTTTTTTTTCCCCTTAAATTTTCTTTCAGTTGAGTGATTATGACTCTGACAATGACAATTATTTTGATAAACAAAAGAGGGAGACTTGGTCGTTTGTGAGTTAAATTTTATTCAAAGAAGCTACAATAACTTTTAAATTCCCCTGCAGACACTTTATGTTGTCAATAAAGAAATATATAGAGAGAGTCCAGTGTACACTATAATTCACATCTCCATAGTCTTATTTTAAAAATATATTAAAGTGATTGATTTGGCTCAATAAACTCCAGCTATTAAATGAATATATCATGTATATGTATTTTTTGAGCCCTTTTTAATATTTAAAAATCTCTATCTCAACATATTCTGAAGTGTATATGCACTTTATTTATTTATTTAGAAAATACTTACTATACATCATCCTATAGTGTTCTCAGCACAGGAAGTGTATGAAATAATTATTTGCTTCTTGACAGAGGCTTTAAAGCTCTGATTCAACTGGTAAATAGTTTACAACCATTAAACCTGTCCTGTCCCACTGCTATATGGATGTCTATTGCTTGTGCTGACTCAGGCACAGTAACATGAGCCCACTGTGTGTGTGTGTGTGCCAGAGTGTGTATTGACTAACACTGACTTAACCATTAAGGTGAGCCATACTGCCTCCTCAGCAGCTTGCTCTGGAGGCCCAGCTCAGACCTTTTCAATGGTGCTTACATTTAGTACACAAACAAGACCTGAACAATGGAGACCAGCCCACAGTGTTGCTGTAGATGTGCAAACAAAAGGTAAAGCGTTTAATGAAACCAATAGAAAGCATTGACAGCGATCATAATCATCATTATCAGAGGAAGAAAACATATGATCAGTATATTATGGCTAATAACACACACACTTAGTAAGTGACTATACCTCATCATGCACCAGAGAGTGGAAGTGATAAAAAAGAACCTGCGTCACAGAGTATTGCTTATCCAAGAAACCTGATTTCCGAACATCAAAAGTGCTTCCTGCAATTTGAGGCATTTCCCATCAGTGCTCAGTCATTCTGTCTCCCCATACACTCTCAGATCACTTTTTACTGTTGGACTTTCTCCAATAACAGGCTTCCACTGCGTGGAAATTAGCCAATGAGATTGTATCTCTCCTCATTTCTTTCATGGTCAGCACATACAGGCGCAGGATTTGATATTTATCCAGTGACTTCCCTATCTGGAGCTGCTGACAGGTTCTTTAACATACACACACACACACACACACACACACATATTTATGCATTGTGTGAGTTCCTGCTGCCTGCTTACACTGGACTGGACATGAGAGAAAAAAAAACGTAGTTCTCACATCGAACAAATGGAAACAAACTTTTCCAGGTCAGTGAATGTGCCTTTTTCCTGTGCTAATTTATCTAGTGTAAGTATTTTGCTCTACATGTGTGTACGTGTGCTCATACAGTATGTGCTGTGTGTATGCATCCATGTGTGGTGTATGGTGTGGGTTTGACAGTGACTCATAAAATATTCACCTGGTCTTCTCCTACATAATGCAGTAATGTTCTCGCGCACCGAACTCATTGCCTACAAACAAGCAAGAGTTTGTCACTCCTGACCACTGTCAGCTTCCTCTCCTTTTAAACTGAAGCCATGCATAAATACCTTCGACTTCCACTTATGGCAGGTGCTGTGGGGCCTCATCTTAAGAGCTATAATTATACACTTCAACAACAGCTGTACATCTTAAACTGAGAGACGAGTGGGGGACCTCAACGTTCATTGCACAAAACCTTCATAACCTAAATAGATGCACACAGAGGACTGAAACATACAACAGATATAGGGATGGTCCACAGGCGAGGATTCTCGTGTATTCTGTCCTCCCAAGTAAAACACACACAACGATGTAATTAAGCAAACATTGGTCAATATAGCTTTTTATTTTGTAATCATACGCGCATAAAAAAATGCATCTAGCCATGCCTTTTGTACTATGGAGCTGTGATGACGGTGTGTGATTGGTTGAAAGTGGCTACAGTGTCGGTGTAAAATGATTTGCATGTCATCACTCATGAAACAGCACACTTTAAGACTAAAACGTTTTTCCAGTTAGTAAAGTGAATTAAATTCAAGGGTTAAAAGGAATGAGGGCAAAAAAAAAAAAAAAGAAAGAGAGAAAGAAAAAAGTATGTGTATGTAATAATAAAGGACTACAGGACAGTTAAATGGCACTGAGTCTTAACATAGTTCAACAGATGTTTGATCGAAATGAAGCCAGGCAGCAGATTAATAATTGAGAATTATTAATATAGTACATCAGGTCCCAGTCTGCATAACCTGTCACAAGGACTTATCAAAATGCAAATCTAGGATCAGTTTAGTTTTCAACCTGGCAGATACTGCCATTAGTTAGAACGGGTCAGGTACCTAGGTAAATTCCTGAAACAAAGTAAAAGCAAAACACTGTAAGATGATCATCTTTTTTCATATAAGCTGTCTAAACAGCTACCTCTGTGATACTAATATATAAAACATTTTCAAATCCAGCAGAATCTAAGTGTTTACTTTCTTTCTTACAAAGTAATATATGCTTCTCTACATTCTAGCTATCTAATGTAACAACTAAAAAGATCTGTAATATAGCTATATTAACACCATCATGAGAGGGCCTCAAAACACAAGCCACCAAAACCCGACTAGTATCTGATCTGACAGTAAAGCCACTCTTTTATGCAGTGTTGAAGCTTAAAGTCAGTCAGTGACATACTTCTCCCAACTCTTTTGCCATCTGTCCTCTTGAGTACAAAACCACCTTCCCCTTCACCCCTGCCAGACATTATCCAGCTTAAGGTCCTGCATGGCTCTGTGGTTTTTATTATTGCAGAGATTTGTTCTGTTACCGTGTGCTCCGTCACTCAAGTCTAAGAACTTACATCTGAAAAAAATCAAAAACACCAAGTCTTCCCTGAACTCCTGATGAGGTTTTCTTTCGCTCACTGAAGCGTGTTAAAGGCAGTAAACATTTTCTCGCTGAATTTGTGGCTTAAGCAGTTTATGACTATATAAGTATGGTTTCATCTCTGTACATACGCTTGAGGAATCGTTCCAACCTCAAGCTCCATTATCATTTTTTGAGTTCCACAAAGGTTTAGCCTCGGTCCTACAGCTGAAACAACATCACACAGTGATAGACATACTCACGAGCAAATCTGTTTCATCTTCTGTATTCATCCAACGTGAGTGGATTAGAAAAATAGATAATAATAACATTTTTTTTAAGCCCCTAACACGGAAGCCAAGCAGTAATTTGTCTTTCCTTGTTGCTGAGCCCTTTGAGATGGTTGACTTGGTTGTCTCAGTGAAAACAGCTAGCATGTCGGTTCTGATTGTTATCAACTCACACTGCATTTTTTTCTATTCTTTTTTTTTTTTTGCCTTAATTCTCCTATTAAGGCATATCTAACTCTTATCTTGTTTTTCCACACAGTTACAGTCCAGTTACAAATCAAGATCAAAAAAGAAACCTAAAAAGTGCAATATTCTCTTATCTACATCATCAAGCATCCCACCTACACAGGAACGTTTGATAAGGAGTAAAGGGTGGGTGGGGAAGACGAGGAGGATGAAGGAATAAGAAGAGGAAATCTCTTTAACATTGCGCCTCAGGCATCAACACACTCAGGCACATCAGAGTGCTGCACAAGGACAGGACACAACAAGAAGACATGGACTGTCCAATGAAGAGTCTTTGCACAAGTGACCAAATCAAAGCACTGGAGTAGTTGTTGAATAGTCCTTGTCCTTCTCTGGTTGGCTGACACACAAGTGAACAAGTGCCATAAACCAATCATATTTTATACTTAGAACGGAAGAGAAATCATAAACGTTTGCCAGGAATATTGTTTTTTCTTTTTCTTTTTCTTAAACTATGAACAAACAATACAGAGAGTAGTCCATAGGCTGTTAGTGCGATTAAGTGATCTGCCTGGGGGAGTCACCTCGGCGTGCAGTTTGACCAAGCAAACAGTTTTCTCTTTTTCTTACTGTTTTCTTGGGTTTTTTTGTATTTTTAAATTCTACGACAGATATTAGTGTTCGTTGCCAAATCATCTAAATGGAGCCCTCGTGTTAAGTAGTCCTCATGTCCATCCCTGCCTGATCGTTTGAGGACAAAGGAGTCTTCGTCATCATCAGGAAGAGAGTCTCCACTGCCGAGGTCTCAGAGACTCAAAATCACGCTTCTAAGAACCTGAGGTTAAACCAGAGGGCTTACTCTGGCTGACACAAGTGGCAGTCTTATAATCCTCAGCCACACACACCTTGTGGCGACTGCATTTGATCTTCAGACAGGGGTCCTTTGCTGGATCAAGGCCTAAAAACACAAAACATCCATATTGCATGAGAACTCTTTTAAGTGTATATACGTGCACTGTACATGTGTGCGCAACCAAACCATAGCCCCTCTATTAAAAGAGCTTCCTAAAAAGACTAACCCCGTGAGCATAAACAGAAAGAGAATGTTCCCAGGTTACATTTTCCTTTTGTTCTTTGAAATTCTAGATCAATGGTTACTGGTTAAACCATGTACTGCCTTTCATTTTTACAGATCCAAGCCATGTGGATAGGCATTACAGATCTGTGTGCGTGTGCGTGTGCGTGTGTGTGTGTGTATGTGTGTGTGTGTTCTGTGTCTCTCTCACACCGAACTCAAAGCCATAATACCGTTAAGTATTCTTATAGCTAAAAACAGATGGAACTGGTTACAGAGGCTTCCTCTGACCTTACATCAGCCTGCACTAAGTGTCAGTGGTCTTACTGAGATCCTCAAACTGATCTGGTATCAGATCCCACAGCTGAGAGCCATATCTGGCTTTTAAGGTAAGAGCTGATTTTAGATCTGAATCTCAGGCAGAGGGTGTGATCTTTGTTGCTTAAGACAGGCTAGCTGTTTCTGACGTCTGGTCAGCAGTCAGAGCGGCACCTGCAAGCAGGATCTCAGATCCTCAGCTGATCTCAGAACAGTTTGTGAATGACCTCTGCTCTAAAGAACCTTACTGTAATCCCTGAGCAGCTTTGGCAGATTATCCTGCCTCCATCCTCCAACGCGCTATCTAATGCTATTGTTTCCCTGACATGTCTGTGTGTGTGTGGATGCATGTGTGAGTGTTTTTGAGGATACACTGATAAGTGAGAGTGAATGTGTTCATGTCCTGGTGAGCCTGGAAGTGTGTATGAGCTTAGCGCTGTCTGTAATACACTGGGAAATGAAGATGACAGAATAGAAAATCATCTACATAAATCAACTGGTCGGTGTAGTGAAAAGAATTTGTGATATAAAATAACAGTCGCTGATATACATGTAAAATTGTGTAAAGTACTGTACTTTGTATATGAGAGTAAATGTACAGTACGTGTAGAGACAGCAGCTCCTGTGAATTTACAGCATATTGGAGCAGCATGAGTGAGGATTCGACATGAGGTCACCACCATCCTTATCCTACTGCTACCAACTCTTGATGAGTCACGCAGGGCTGACACTAATTTGCCATCACATGATTCAAGCAACAACAGGTTTTAGAGCGTGTCAATTCCAGGGAACAAATTTAAATGAGATACGTGATAGTTTATTGACGGTAAATCTAATGTAAAAACTACGGAACAGATGATTCAATGAAATTTGGTGAGTTAGGCCATTCACCAAGAAAGAAGTGGTTATAATAGTGTGACCATGTGACATCTGTTAAGCACTTTGCTTTTTTTTTTCTCTAAAATTCTTCCTGGATTCCTTCCTTGAGGCGAATCTATCAGCACATTAAAATTTTTGTACATTTTAACCTTGCTTCTCTTTCATCCAGTCTACTAAATTCTACTGAATTTACTAAATTCTACTGAACATATTTGGAAGAAACGTTTTCCCCTTATATATTTATTTGACTTTTTATGTCACTGTGTAGTTGTTGTTGAACTGCAATAATTCTTAAACGCATCAGACAAATGTGGATGTCATTCACGCATTGACTTTGAGCAATCCTGCAGAATTTGAAAGCATTTCATCAGTGGGTGGCGTTTTGGCAACATAATAAATTTAAGTGGCCATAACTCAGTGGCAGTAAGTGTGACTCACTTGTAACTCTGTACAGCTGCTGATCTATTCCTACTTCATTTTATGTATATATCCTCCAAAAATCGACCATCATCACCATGATGTTTATAAATGTGTATATTTTGATGATGATACATATCCATGTAGAGATTAAATTCAATTAAATATTAACAAATAATCAAATTTTAAGTTTTGTTCAGCTTTGGAAGTGAGTTCTCTTTGTCCTTTCTGATGTGTGTGGTAACGACTCCAGCTCTCTCACTCATACCCACCTTGATCGAAGGGCTTGGATGGAGTCCATGTTCCAGGCTCCTGAAACAGGGTTAACCAAAAAAAAAAAAAAAAAAGAAAAAGAAAGAATTTATGAAAATACTGTTCACATGACATCTACAGTAAATAATACATGACAGATGCACGACTATTTAATAATATTACAAACCTCCACCTCCTTTGGGAGAAAGCATTACAAAGACAGAGAATGAGAAATTCATTTTCATTAGGGTTTTTCTTTTTGAGTGGGAACTTTACATCGTGAAATAAACAGATGGAAATGTAGGAAACACGCATACACACACTGTGAATTACAAACACATGGAGCATGCATATATTTAATCAAGATAACGCTTATGTGTTGACAGCACGTTTTCTGCATGTGTGCACATATAGCTTATCCCTCGTATCACCAAACTGAATTTTGTTTATGAATCATACATGACAGAGGGAGGATATCCGCTGAACAGATTGGCATATTTTAGTATGCTTTTCAGGTTTAGGTTCAGGTTATGGAAATGCAGTTTGAAGTGGATTTCAATTACTGACTACGACAGGCTTTCAAAGAGGAAATTAATGTGTTTAGCTATTTACAGTTAAGTGAAGAGATGAGGCTTTCAGTATAAGTAAAGCGTGGTTTAATGTCAGGCTTCTGTTCAACAAAAACCTTTTAGATATAAATTATGATCAGCCAGGAAAATCTGCATTGCATAGTTGGGCAGAAAAGCATAAATATGACTTTTGTAAACCTGATTTACTGTGAGATGCATCTGATCAACTCTGTTCTTCACTGACACTAACCTGACTTATGTTTACGAAGAAGGAAGGAAGGAAGCACTGCATGAGTCCGGCTGATCAGATAGGTTTTAAAACCTGCCTAGATAAAGTCAGGTGACTCAGTCCATTGCATATGGATGTGATTTCACAGTCTAAATAAGGATTGCAGAGGTGAGTGATTTGCCGGTTTTTAATAGAATGTCACGACACACCCATCTTTATGTCTGTGTCTCTGTCCTCAGTCCTCTGAGTTCAAAGAGCTCACTGTCTGATTTACTCTCTGTGTCTGGGCATCCATTCAAACTGGTTTTAAAGACATCTTCTCTCTCATTCTGTCACAATGATAACCTGTTCTTGTTATCTCATCTGTCCTCTTTCTTTTTCATTCACTTTCACTTACACACACACGCACCACAAAACACACTTGTTTTTGTCACTTAGGAAGTATTGCATTGACTAACAGTCCGTCTCTGGAGACTTAACCTGACCATAACCATAACCACAGCATGCTTTATTGTAACCTCAAGTCTTACCCTAACCTTAAACATGTGGGTATCACTTTTTTGCCACCAGCCGGGAGGTAAGTCATCATAATGTGACTGTGTTCACTAACATTTGTCCCCACAATTTGAATTATTAACTTTAGAAGTAAATGACAAAACAATGTTACCCAAAATCAATAGAAAGCACAACAAAATTATCATTTTTTAGTAAAATAGTGAAAAAAAAAATGAATTTAAAATTATATATAATTACTTATTGCTTGATTCACTAATTACTATCTATTTTCTGGTTCACTAGTGGATTATTATTATCAAAATACTGCACATGTATAGCTTTGGCACTTAGTGATTTATTGTAAGTCAGAAAACAAAATATTCTCCCTCTCTCTCTCTCTCCAGCTCTCTTTGTCTCTGTGTCTTTTTTGGTGTGTGTATCCTGTGTGTGTGTGTGTCTGTTGACTCATTCGGCTCTATATGCCAGAACAAATAGGAAGGGAGGGAAATATGGGAGAAAAAAAAAAATCTTATCAGCATACAGTAAATCCCACAGTGAGCCTGCATAGAGACGAGTGTCTTATCCACCCAATTAAAGTTCTGTATTACAGAGATTTGCACATTCTGATGTTGTGCAAATCTCCGCCAACCAACAGGAAGTATCAAATTCAAATTAAGAGTTAAACTCAGACCTGTCACCTAAACAGCAGCGGGTGAGAGCTCTGTCCCAACGGATCTGAATTCCTCTGCCTTCAGTTTCCTCACTCTCAGATTTATTGGGCTATTGTTATGTAGTTCAGGCACATAGCAGTTGCTTTGGAGATATGCTACAGTATGTGCCACTGTGGTACAGACAGCAGAGATATGAACTGTGAATCAGCCATGACACAGGGAGGCTATAGTAACAACAAGTAGAAAGCAGTTATCACTTGTTTTGCAGTAAGAAAATAAAGAATCTAAAAGCTAAATGTGCTTTTACAAGTGAGGTGATCACTGAAAACTGATCAGCCACGTGTGGACAGGGGTCCCAGCAGAGGTGTGAACCACTGATTCAATTCACAGTTCATTCATTGCCATAACAGTGATTTTAGTTCTAACTTGTTTCATTTTTGTAAATTAAAATTTAACTTATTAAGTATTAGTCACTTCAGTACTGCCAGTAATAGTAATAGTAGCAGTACCAAGTTCAACTTCTCAGCCCTGGCAGGGCAGGAAGTGTATGTGGGACTTTGGGTAGGTTAGAGGGCGAGTGGTTGAGAAGAGCTGTCAGTGAGTGAGTATTTATAAAAAGGTGCAGTTCTTCACTGTGCTACACTGTTCAGATTGTCTTTGGTATAAATGTTGGAGCAAACATTGCATTGTTTTTGGTCTCTACAGTGTTGTCCCCAGGTTTTCTAGCCCGACAGGTTTGTAGCGTTAGAAAGCTTGTACATGTTAGTTACCATCCTGCATTGCTTCATTGCACTTTTGCAAAGTTTACAAGGTTTTTTTTTGTTTTTTGTTTTTTAAACAAGCTCTCAATTTTTTCCTCAGGAAGCTGAGGTATATTTACACCTTGAACTTGTCTGCACCGCTTGTCTGTGAGATGCAGATTCAGTAATGTATGTTTCCTGCATTGTCACCCACTGAGGAAACAGACACAATGACAGAGTTATTGGTCTGCATTTCATGACACTGATGCATGTTTTTTTTCTTTTTTCTTCTTTTCTTTTTCTTTCTTTTTTTTTTTTTTTGCAAATACTTTAGTTTGACTCCAACATTTCATATCAACTTTTGCTGAACCCAAAGTGCTGAACCTTAATGATTGATAATCAATACAACAATGCAAAGAACATATGTGTGTGTGTATGTGTGTGTCCATAGGGTACAGTGCATGTATGTCACAGACCCCGAATATTGTGCACATATACAACAGTGTTGACTAGGAGAGACTTACACTGTCAGGGAGTCTCCCTCGGGCTCCCCTCCTTGTGCCCTGTGAAGTTAAAATGATCAACTGCTTTCTCTAAGCTCCAATTAATTTCTCCTTCTTGTCCTTCATTGCTTGCCTTTTTCTGACCCTCTGCATCTTCACTACACACTCTCCTTCTCTACCTTCCACTCATACAAATATCCATGTTAGAGTACGAGAAAATTCAGCAGTGGTTCTGTCTCTGTCTTCTGTGTTTGTCAAACAGATTCAGAATTATTGTACGTTAATTACTATAAACATCTAAATCTGAAAAGAGCCGATATAAAATAACAGTGAGGTACTTTTGTGTCTGTTCAGGATAGTTCCCTTCTAGCACTGCAGACCGTGGAGACTGAATAATGAGAACATTGCATTATTGGGGCCAGGCCCTCTAGACCAGTCAAGACAACAAAAGTGCTTGCGGTCTGATTCCTTAATGGAATCAACAGACACAGGCAACCACAGACATAGACACACACATAGAGGCACAGCAAAACACACACATATGCCCGTCCGCATGCACATGAACACACACACGGTTCTACAAACAAACAAACTTATCACCACAACACTGACTGTAGTGCCAGAATCTGTCAGCATTACAAAACATCAAATAAGTGGATGAATGCACTTCACTGCACATGCAACCAGCCACTCACTTTTCCAAAAACCACAGAAAACCTCAAATTCAACAATAGGTCTAATGGCCTCCTGAGTGTACGTTAAAAATAGCAACTTTTCAATTTATCTCTCCATCTCTTTCCACCTCTATTCCTCTCTCTCCCTCACAGTTATAACAGCCTTTTCCCCTTGTGTGCACAAATACACACAAACATGACTGTGAGTGTATTCAGCTCTGTTGGCTAACATCCTAATTTGCTACTGTGCATATTGATTTTGTGTAGTTTTATCTGCATGTCCATACACACAAGTGGTCAGGAATATGCTGTTTCTGACAACCGCTTTTCTCACCTTTAGTTCCGATTTTCCCAGATCAGATTTTATCCCTCCTAATTGTGTCCTAATGGCTTCCTTCCCTTTCCTGGCTCCTTGTTGCCTCCACGCTAACGTCTAACAGGAGAAATATGTGCATGTTTTCACTGTACTGGCTCTCCTTGTCTTGCTCAAGCTTGTCGCATGCATGCACGCACAAACACACACAAATCCACATTGAGGTGCTTTGAAGTGGAAAAGGCCTCAAGCTCTCTACCTTCCCTACATCATTCACCCTCCGCAACACAAACAACACAGGGCAGACATGCACGGCAAAAACAACACAAAGAGAAAGGAGAGGTGAAGAGAGGAAAGGAGAGGATGAAAAGGCATAATCTGCTCTAATGAGGCTGCTCTAAACAGTTAATTTACTCATATACCATACAGTTAAGCGTCACGTATGTCATTGCACATCATTCATTGCGTTTCCCCCCCTCATTGTTTAACCTGTCTTCGTCCTCAGTGTCTTCACACTGTGCCAGCGCTGTAAGCTTGCCAAGGTCCAGAAAGCGGAGCAGAATGTCTAAAAAACTGAGATGGCACCAGCGCAGCAAAGACAGCCCCAGGCCGATCCAGCCATCCTAACAGGACTTACAGTACATCAGTGGCCAAGATCCTATCTAGTGCACTTAGCAGGAGACCCACTTATGGCTCTTGCTGAAAGATGAAAGCGACAGTAGCCTACATGCCTAAAATGTAAAATTTAAATCACAGTAAAGCTAGGTTTAGCAAAGAACATCACTAGATAAGATAAATAAATAAATGTCTAATTATAAATACTGTCCTTATTGGCTGCATGATTAAAATACCACTAACAGCTTTGAAGACTCCCAGACTTCTGTATTTAACCACTGGCACAATGAATAATCACATTACAGATTATTCTTGAAGTCAAGCATCATTAGGCAACCGCAATGGGTTGCACTAGCCATATATTATACGTTTATGTGTTAAGTCCTTACTAAGCTCAGGCTAGTATAGCAGCTAGCTTGCTTAAAACTAGCAATCTGCTAAATCATGTTGTACCATTAAAATGTGAGAAATGTCTTAACCTTTAAACACTTCATGTGTAAATTAGTTGCTGGGAAACATATGTAGCATAGTCAAATCAAAAGCAATGAACAATGTAATATGTAATGTAATACTGTATGTATGGTTAGCAGTTTTAATATCTCATTATGCTAACTTACCTAGTGTTATTTGGTCATTTAGTCATTTAGTTATGTCTCTTACTCTTCACCCTGAGTAATGCTAAAATAGTACAGGCTACAGTATTAGCAAGCTAAAGTTAGCTTTGACCATGGGCTCAGTTAGCTACGCAAGTTAAAGGCTAAACCTGGAAGTTTTATGGCTAATGTGTAAGAAGTTGTGGTGCATCCAATTCAGTGATGTGTAACTCACCCCTTAGTGAAATCTTTCATTAAAACTAGGCTATGTTTGAAGTCAGAAAGGGCTGGTGCATCCAGCTCCAGCTTTTGGAGGTTTTATCAAGCAGGTTGATCTTTTCACCTCTTGAAAAACATTTATACATAGACTACATACCCAACAGTACAATTTACATGATGTGTTCACAGGCTGTACAGAACATGTCAGTTGCAGCTTTTCTCTGCTAACTGGTCCCTTGAGCTGTAACCTCTATACAGGGACGTACGTGACAATACTGTGACAGTATTGGGATGCATGTGTTTCACTATGCACGACCGTATCAATCAGATTACCGGCCCTTCTAACCATAGTACAAATCAATAATAAATAGACTGATGCAGAAGGAGTGATTCATTCAACAGGCTTAACTTCATCCCTGCTTTTGTGTGAAAATATTGTATAAATACTAGAAAATATAGTCTAGTATCTAACCTTACTGAAATTGTACAAGGACACTTGTTAAAACTCACTTACCAATAAGCTACAAGTACAAATAGGTACCATTTTGAGTTTTAAAAAAAGATGTAATTACATACAAATAGGTCCATTAAATATTATTTGTACAGGAGTTAAGACGTCTGTGCCACTGGAAACACTGCAGTGACTCAAGTCTAATTGGCAGAAAACATACAAAGAGAAGAATGAGTTTGCCAAGGCTGTCTGTCATTGTTCCTTTTGTTATGTAGCTGAATACCCACATACACTGCACTGACTGATTCCTATATGAAAAATACAAAAACAGTTACAGACTGACAATCTGGGGCACAGCACTAAAACAGGAAATAAAAGTCACGCACATACATACATACAGAGCACATAATGCTTTTGTGCACCACCTCTATCACTAATGCCTGAGCCTCAAGGTTAAAACAGACGTGAATGCACACAGAGCCTTCAGCTCTGAGCTCAGTGCCAATCATTCCACTCTCTTTCATCTTTACTTTCCACTCTCATTACCCTGCACCTTCCTCTCAGGTATCTATCTATCTATCTATCTATCTATCTATCTATCTATCTATCTATCTATCTCTGTTCTGAGGGGATATTTATATACATCTTTTGGCATTAAAACAGTTACCATGCTCTCTAAACTCTCTCTCTCACATACACACACACACTAACTGTATATATCTCAGAGACTTTAGCTCATCTTAAATAGCACAGCACCCGGCCAATCACTTTTCCTCACTAGCATTCGGCCCTGACACCCTATTTGCATAATCCAAATCCAATAGTTGGACCTGAAGTGTATCACATGGGTCCACCTGAGCTGATGGGTTCACACGCTTAAGTGTGACAGGCAGGGAAAGTGAGAGATAGAAAAAGCCTCTTACAAGTTACTTTAAAAAAAAAACACGAGAACATGAAATAAAAAAGACAGCACACGCCCTAATATTTGAAAATTAAAACAAATGTTGCTCATGTTTTTGCTTTTCTCTCCCTAACATTAAATATATCACAGGTTTAATTCAGAAATGCAGGCACAGTATGGAAGTAAACCAGCCATTAAAGTGCAAGTGTGAGTGAAAGCCTATTTTCATTGTGCCTTATGTTAACTCCCTGTTGTTTTTGCAGCTCCATCAAAGTGTAGCTCCTGAACAAACGGCCTGTTTATTCTAATTTATGTGCATGAGCATGTATATGCATAGATTACATGCTTGTTTTGTGTGTCCTTTGTGTGTGTGTGTAAGTACAAGCATGTACAAATTCACTTCTGGGTTGTGTGGACCCATTTAATTCAGGTTAGAGGCGAGATATTCTTTCTAACGCATACACACCATTTGAAACCTACATTGCAGCATTAGTCGCTGGGAAATAAAACACACTTCACCTTGTATTCTGATGCCTCCTGTAATTAGGCACTGATTTCCTGTCTTCATCTGTAATCGATAGCCAAAATGCATTTTATTATTCCCCTAAAAAACATCTGTTAGCAATAATTCCCCAAAACAAGCGCTTCTTACTGAAAGGTTGGTGTTTAATGGATAAAAAGGATTCTATATGACAACGAAGAGCATGAATAGTAAAACTGGCAGCTATTACATGATCAGAGGCTGTATGTATATGCTCCATGACAGTCAGCAGCAGCATTACTGCACTATGGCCTTATATAAACATGTCAGGTAAGGGTGTATGGATATAATTTTGCTTGAAGTCCAATTAGAGAAGACACTCACCAGCAGTATAATCAGCTAGATCGGTTCAACACAATCACTGCTACACTGAGACACAGATGTATACAAAGCCACTGAGAACTCCTCTAATCATCCCATAGGGACCCACTGTGTGTCCGTGAGTTTACACTGGCCGTTTCTACTTTTTGCTCTTGTATCATTGTGTTAATATGCTGTTATATTCCCAACCGGCACTTTGTGCTTTTGTGATATTAGTATTGTATCTCTATACAACATGTGCACAGACTAGGGGCTAAAACATACATTATACTTTTGCTGGTTTCCTCCCACCACCTTGTGGCAGATGTCTCCTGATCAAACAGCAGCACCAGGCTCACGGCTGCTGACCCTTCCCTACACCTGCCCATAATTAGTAGTGTGTCTCTTTACGGGGACTGGTGGCGCTTCCCGACAGGCAGCTGACGTGCATTTGTGCGTTTTCAGGAGGCCTCATTGAACGTGTGACAAACACCAAAACGGGTCAGGACGTCACGAGAGACGAGAGAGAGAGAGAGAGAAACTGAGGAGGCAGACCACCACAAGCCAGCGAGGGTGGCTATGGGGTAAAGAGGTGGGGTAAAATGAGATAATGGGAGGGGTGGTGGTGGTGGTGGAGGGGCGATGATAATATAAGCCCGAAAGCATTACCTTCACATCTCAACTTTGTCCCATCTCCAGCGAGCCACTTATCATCCAAAATTGCTGCTGTCGGAGCGAGCGGAGACGTGTCCGAAGGCGACGGCGCGGCTGACACAGAGCAAGGCGATGCTCAGCATCTGCGGACACACAACAACAGCACGGAGAGGAGGAGCATCGGATCAGTGTTGTAGACGCCAATCGCGTCGAAACAAAGCCAGCTCAATGTACACATCCCATCAGCCGTGGATAACTGACAGTCAGCACTGAATAATAAGGATGCGAAGGTGTGTGTGTGTGTGCGTTTTTTCTCTCTCTCCTACCTTTGTCGCACCGCCGCTCAGACTGTATGTGCTCGCTGCCGTTTTCGTCACCAGTAACAGTAGCCCTCCTCCCTCTCTCTCTCTCTCTCTCTCTCTCTCTCTCTGTGCGCAGCAGAATGGGAACGCGCGTGGCACTGTGCGCGGCCCTGTGCCCCCCACACCTGCTCTCACCTCCCCAGTGCAGTGGAAACGGTCCTGATGGCTCGCTGTGGCCAACATCAAGACACGTAAAAGTGTTTCTACTGATTACCCCCAGAAAAAAAAGTAACTGGGAAACTTTGATAAAATAATTAGAGGTAGATAGGTGCATCGGCAAATGTACAGGTTGCAGCAAGGTTTCACTTATGGCATGTAAACATCAAATAGTCATCCAACAAATCAAAACAACCAAAGATCACCTAACTCCATCATAAAGTATTGCTGATGCACGTAAACTAAAATAGGAAACTATACTGTAGACCATGACATTCAGTTTGTATGTGTGTGTGTAAAGCCTCTTTATTTATGCCATGTTTCTGCTCTTTAGCCATCACACTGAGCTCGCCGGGTTTGTTTGTACAGTAGTGACTCACAGATTTTTGCCCACATTCTGGCAGAGGTTAGCTCAGGACTGTAAATTGATGACATTCCAAGATAACATGGTTTCCTGCTAAGAAATGCACCTAAATGGGCCCCTGTCCTGATGATTTGTGGAGGTGGGTGAATTGTTCCACGCTCTCAGTTAGTCCTTTCTGACATGCAAGCCCCCAGGAATGGCTGAGTGTGTTTCAAGAGGGACATTTTTAGGTGCACTCGGCTCACACAGAGGAACATAGGGCCAAGGCAGATAGTTTCAAAGTTCTTTCCTTGAATGTTTGAGAGTTTCTAATTTTACAGGTACAAATTCTGGGTGTGGGGTGGGGCACCACCTGAACTGAGCCCAGACAGCCAGTGCTCAGTGGCATTGAATTTATCGTCCTGGAAATCAAATTGAGAAGAGAAACACCATCCTTCAAAAAGGATTTTCCTACTCATCTTGTTTTAAAGACGTTGAGAGCGCCTTGTCAGGTCAAATGAAACCCGTGATTGTGAAGGCCTTCACATATAATTCATATCATTTTCTACATAAGAAGGTTAATCCTTAAAGATGAAAATGGTCAGATGCAGCAGAGCCTTATCAGAAAGTGCCAGCATAATTTGGAATATCAGTATGTGGCCTAATACAACTACCAACCAGGTAGCTACCAGGATATGCTACTAATTCAAGAATTCAGATAATCAGATAAACATTCAAGCTTTCCCTCTCCTTAAGAGACACTGTCTTCTCATAATTTAGTCACAATAGGATCAACTATCAGTTTAACCCAACAGACATGCATCAGAGAACATGAGAGGCAGAGAAATGTGGTCAGCTGTTAGCCTCCTTCGCCAGTTCAAACAAAACCTATGACTCATACACTCATCCTGGCTGCTGATACTATCAACATGGATGGAGTCACCTGTAGCAGTAGCTCACCTGTGTGGGCCCGCAACTCCCCACCCTTATTGTGCTTTACTCAACCAACCACTGTCAGTTTTTTTCCCCCCTCTCTGCCACTCCCTTCCTTGCAATCTTACAACGCCGCATGTCCCGCCTCTCACCGTCACTGTGAAAGGCGCTGCGACTTTAATGTTCCCTCTGCCCGTCCTCGACACCCGGGGACACATTTTACTTTACAGGCAAATTTTCTCCTCATCCCGTTTTTTTTCCCCCTTGTGTTTTTATCTTTAAATTCTCTTGAAGAAAATCAGGACTACTGCAGTTTCACCTTCCCCCCCCTTCCACACACTTCTCCTGGGCAACATTCAAGTCGCAAGGTAAGGCCAACCCAACGCAAGCGAGCCGAGTGCGTGTCACAACAGGTGTGTCGGTAAATAGAACCTGTTTTAATCAACGACAAAAAGCAACTTCAAAACCCCCACTTTTTCGTTCTTTTTTCATGGTTATAGTTTCATACAAGTAACATGATATTGTTGACGTTGACAGCGGAGAACTCTTCCGTGCTACTTGGCTGTTTTTTTTTTCTTCTCTCTCTCTCTCTCTCTCTCACTGAAAGCTCAGGTGCGACGGTCGAAACCTCCTGAGACGCAGGTGTAGCCAGGTTGCTTTGTTGCGTTCACGTCCTTTGCGAATTATCTCGAACGAAAAAATCACCACGGGCGATTAATTGTCTTTTTGACTTCAGTGGTGGATTGATTCTGGTAGCGTGTCATCTTCTGCAGCATCCCTCAGGCACTCTGAGGCCACAATTTGACTCTGACATGCCTCCATAAAAGCGATACTACAATAAAAAAAAAATAATAAAAAAATACTAGTGTTTTCTGAATTGTCAGAACGACTTTAGGGCTCTGTGTTAGACTTTTGATATGTTCCACCCATGACTGATGCGCTAGATAATTCCGAGGTGTAATAATATCCACAAAAATAAACATTCTTAAAAAAAAAAAAAAACTTGGCCACCCTGCCTGCATTTACAACTCACTATCAGTTTAATATGTGATATGAGACTTGTATACTTTATGATCCCAGTACGCTCGTTTGGAGGTCACAAATCAATACAAAACCCCACATGCCTAATGGGCTTTGTTAACATGATCTGAAAACTAAGGTGAACTACACCCTAAAGCCTATTTGACCTGAATACAGTGTCTCTCTTTTGCTTTTCCGATGAGCGCACTTACATCATGACACCTGTTGGGCCAGTCATGTTGCACAAATGCAAACTGATCACATGATGCTTAACTTTGAATCAGTAGGTGACAGGTGACAAGGACAATCCTGCTCTCTGATATGCAAGTCATTGCTGACTGAGGCGATATGAGTGTGACTCCTATGTTGACTGAGATCAGTTTCATCCTCCAGAAATTCTTTGTGGTGTTGCTTAAGCACTCACAGCACTCATATCTTTTAAAGGCTCTCTGTATGCCTTATGAGGTGTGCCTTTGCCCAAAGCTAAACCTTATTATAGGGATAAAGGGATCAGTCCACCTAGACTGAGAATACCTGCCATACTTGAAATAACTGTGCACACAAGTATTAAAGTTGTCAGTGCTAATTTTATTATAAATGTCAACCCAAGAAGTATTGCAATACTAAGCTCAATATATTGTGTAAGGATATTTTATAGGAAATATCCCACTACAGCCCAGTCTCCTTTCCATTCACCGTTGCTCTTTTTATCTGCAGTATTTTATGTTAATGAGATACTGTGCTGCGTTGTTTTTCTCCCCTGTTTTATATGTTTATTTGTTATAACAACAGTTTAGCTCTTGGGGGGACAGAGCCTGTCTGACCTGTTCCTGTGTGTTGCTGGATGTGGTGCGGTCGACTTGGTATGAGAGAAAGTAGTGTGTAAGAAGTGACATTTAAAGGGAAAAAGTCAAATGTGAGGAAGGAAAGCTTAGAGGTGGAATGAATGGGGTTGAATAGTACATTGCATTTCTGTCTGGTCTGTAGTATTACATTGAAAACAACAATTGACTGAAGTTAATGTGGGTGAGCTGGTTCCTTATGCTGAAGGCCTAGTCGGCTGTTGTACAATGACATGTCCGATGGCTAGGCTATACGTATGTATGTGCCTGGGTAGCACTGGGTAACAATGGGTCTGGGTAGAAAACATGTAACATATTTAACAGAGACACGTGTCAGGGAATGAATGAGTTGTATTTTCTCATCATGTCATATGTAGAAAAAAGGCCTCAGCTGTACACAGTGTAGTCCTGTCAAATGCTGATGAAGCCTTAAGAGATAAGGGCATGAAGAGAGACCATGTTGCCATTATAAACAGCTTCCTGTGTGCCTTGGCATGGGAAAGTCATGTGTTTTTTTTTCCTACTTTCATTTTGTTTTCCCCAAAATTCAAGATCTAAAGGCTCTTGACCTTAGCTTAACTTTTCTATGAAGTACAAAGAAGGGCAAAGTATAATAATTTCACAGTTATCTCATGAGCTGACGTGCCTTTTCACTCACACAAGATATTTTTGTTGGAGACATTGAAATTCAGCCACCAGGCTAAGTTATGTTTGCATCCTACATTTTATTATCAGAGTTTGACTTTTGATATGATGAAAGCTGCATACTCCAGATAATCATTTCATTATACTTCATAGCTGTTGGTGGATTATTAATCTGTTTCTAACCTGTCTCTAACCTGTAGTTTTCAGTGAGCTGGACTGTAACTGTGTGCCCTAGACCCTCTGGTTTGTGTTTTTCTTATTTTTTTTAAAGCCAATGTCTTACTAGCCTTGCCAAGCCAGTTTTGCCCTTGAAGGGACACCAGTTGGAATCTTTTACAGCAAATAAACCTAAAATCAGTTTATCGCGCTCTATTTAAAAGATATGAGGCAAAATAAACAGGTTGGACTGACTTGTATTTGACTTAATATCAGTTCTTGGAAGTCACATACCCCCTCTCAACAGGGTGCACTGGGCTAATGAACCCCTGCTGTGTAAGCAGCAAGGCTGTTCCTCCTGCTGTGCTAAATCAAGAAAATGTTAGTCTAGATTATGGTATTAGAGAGTCATAATCTCTGTATAATTACAATCTTGTGTCGCTCAGAATGGACAAAAGCTCTTTCTGCAGAAGCTGCAATTGGTTTGATTTTCAATAATACACAACGGAAAGCTGCAGCACAAGCTATTTAATTTGAGATGATAACAGAGTTATGGTTGGAGTTTACAGTATAATTACTTATAACATTTGGAAATCAAAGTGGTAGTGGGTTGGACAAAAATTATGCTCTTCTCATTCTGTTTCATTCAAGCTGTTTAGCCCCTCATCTAAAGAAAATATCATTTCCATAGAACAATAAATACAGACTTTTTGAGTCTGTGCCACAATTAATAATCATATGAAATACTCAAAGTGATGTTCTGAATGTCAATAAGTAATATTATCTATCACACATTTATTATTGTGGATATATTTATGAATTGTATGTGATTTGGAGGAGCGGCAGTTTTGAAGTGAAAACATAATGGATGCTGAGAAAGGAGTAAAAGGAAAACGAAAATGCCATATTTTTTAGGTGACTTATGCTTTTACACAGTTTATTAGTTGGTGTTAATAGACTCACTAGTAGTGTAAATCCCTAGTAACCTGAATACAACGCGCAGTCAAGTTTAGGCATAAATTGTAGATTTTACTTAAATATAAGTTCACAAAATCACCTAATTTAGTGGCATCACAGCTGGTAAGATGTTTCATATTGTGTAACATTGATATATACATATCTCTTCTCTGTCACTTGTGGACAATTAGATATTATGCCTCATGCCTCAAGGTTTTCTTTACACACTCTAAAATAATTGTCTCGACTGTTTTAAAGTTTTGCGGTGTTGGTTTTCATCCCCTCTTTGTCATCACCCAGATCCACCCATTGTTTTGTATTCTCTAATTCTCTTAATTCAGATAATTTCCTCAGCTGCCCCCTCCCCCGTGCACACGGTAACCAGACTCCATTGTTAGTAACTTAAGTCATGACGCATCACAGTACTCAGTAGACAGTGGCTGGTTTCTATGGTTACCATCAACAGTCTGGCCTGAGAAGTGTTTGTAACGATATCCTCGGGCCAATGCTTGACAAAATGGTGGCTACGTTGGTTCCACTTCCTATCAGGCCACAGCTGTTTGCGGGAGAGAAACTCCATATTGTGGACAAGCAGGTGGTTGACACACTATAAAATCCTGTGTAGATGCTATCGGGAGATGGTCAGCAGAAACAATATGGGCCATGCCATTTGATATAGATTCACATGTAATGGTAATGACATCAAGAGATATCGCTCATCTAATGAGTAAAATGTGATGTGAGCGATATCTTGTGTGGGACTGACAGGAGAGGAAAAAAATGCTTTTATTCTCTTCTGGATATGACAGGTTGCTGCACTGGATGAGGGGCAGGGTACACCATGAACAGGTCACAAGAGTGACACATACAGACGTAGAATAACAGTCACATCTCACATCTACACCTATAGGCATATTGCAGTTTACAGTTGCCCTAATCTTCCCTAATCTTCATCTTATAAGGAGATGGTAGGTTATGCATAGTGGGTCAAAAATTCATTCATCTGCTCCAGCATTGCATTATGTTGTTAGCATGATCTAAAAAAAAAATTGGACTACTCATTTTGCTGTGCAACAACTTTAAAGAGCAGCCCTTGTTTTGGCTGTGGCTTTGTTTTGTGAATTGCTTACTTAGCTCCTTTATGTCTCGGTCCAAAGCCACAGTCACACTTTTGCTCATAGAGTGTTATTTATATATTTTCCTCCAAAGGTCAGCTCATTCCTCAAGGTACAACACCCCGTGGAAAGAGAGTATGAGTTAGTCATTGTAGATTAGAAAAATAAGTAATTGATAATTCTCCATAAAGAGGCTTCCAGTGTTGATGATTAATCCAAATGAGAGGGAAAATGAGTGTAGGCATATAGGGCACAGGCTATGACATGGTGCCATGATAATAGCTCTTTGTGTTTGTGTTTGTGAATAGAGCGGCTGGAGGTTTAGAATGACGTTGGTGCTACCCACACCATGTCAGTGACGGCTGTGCACAGTGAGGAGGGATGAAGGGGTGGAATCGAAATACGGAGAAAGAAAGGCAAAGGTTAATTAGGTCAGGTAATCTACTGAGAATAAAACATGTAACCCCACAGACACTGAGAAGTTGTATTCTCTCAATACTGCCTCTCAGTGTGTATGACAGAGGTGGAACTGAGCACACAATTGAATTAATTTCCAGACTTGACATTTGATGTGCCTGAAATAATATTTTACAGCCATGTGAAATTGTTGCCTTATTGCATCATGGGTGACAGACAAGAGGTGGGCCAGAGTAAGGTTCATACAATAGGTAAAAGTAGAAACACCTGAGCTATTTTTTCTGTACATTCTCTGAGTCTTTGACCTGTAATTTAGTATCAGGCTTATCTCTGGAGGTGTCAGACATTCAGTATTTGGCCCCTTTTGTCTCATGTAATTCCCAGTATTAAATGTATGATGTATGAATGATGTATGATAAATTTATCTCACCTAATAATAATCGAGGATGATTCTATACCAGTGGAGCAACACTGATTAATATCTGTATTATGACATAGTTTTCTGATGACTCTCCTCTGATTTTATTTTGGTGCTAACATTGCTCTTTTCTTTACTGTTTCAGCCATGCTACTACCCTTGTCACTACTCCTCCTCCTCGGCCTCCTCACCTGGAGTCCCAGTGCATTATGCGCTAAAGTGATTGTGGTCCCGCCCATCATGTTTGAATCACACCTCTACATCTTCAAGACTCTGGCCACGGCTCTGCACCAGGAGGGCCATGAGAGCCATTTTCTAGTTTCAGAGGGTCGTGAGGTCCCCCCCTCTCCTCACTACCACTTGCAGCGCTATCCAGGGATCTTTAACAGCAGCACAGCTGACAGCTTCCTCCAGTCCAAAGTCAGCAACATCTTCTCAGGCCGTCTGACATTTCTGGAATTGTTTGACATTCTTGACCACTACTCTCAGAACTGCGATGCTGTTGTCGGCAATGCTGAGGTAATGACCCGCCTCAAGGAGGCCAAGTTTGACCTGCTGCTGGTGGACCCTAATGAGATGTGTGGTTTTGTGATAGCTCACATCCTGGGTGTGCAGTATGCCGTGTTCAGCACAGGCCTGTGGTACCCTGCAGAGGTTGGTGCCCCAGCCCCACTATCATATGTACCTGAATTCAACTCACTGCTGACAGACCACATGTCTCTGGTACAGAGGATCACAAACACTGCTGTTTACCTGGTGCAGCGCTTTGGAGTCCATTATATTGCATTACCTAAGTATGACCGGATTATGAAGAAACATGGAGTGAAGCCTCAAGTGGCCATGGCTGACTTGGTGCAAGGCAGCCGGCTGTGGATGCTATGCACTGACATGGCTCTGGAGTTCCCCAGGCCCACCCTGCCACATGTGGTGTACATAGGAGGCATCCTCACCAAGCCCCCCAACCCACTGCCACAGGTCAGTACTGAGAGACACACGGACAGATGAGACAGGCAAAGACGGAGAAAAAGATTATGCAGTGTTTCACCTCTGTGTGTCCTAGTTAACGTCCTTGGAGAGCAGCAGTGGTCGACATAGTTAACATCCTTTCTCACTGTATATATAATTTTATATCACGTTGTCATTGCACATTTTGTCATATTAGTACATTTTCTGGAAAATGAATCAAGAAACTTTATATCAATAAACAATTTCCGGACAGCAATTTCTGCTTTTAGGCTAATCCAGCAAATTGAATACCTGATACATCTAAGTGCTTCATCACATTGATTCAAACGTCATATAACATCCCATTTTAGTCATGAATCAATCCTGTTCATTGATATAAAGCATTTCCCACAGTGGCCTAATACACCCACAGAGTATAAACCATATGCTAAATGTGTTCCCATGTAGAGCTTTCATGAGTACTGGAACATAAAATGGAGCCTCTGTGCCACTGGTGACGAAAGTACTGCAAAACAATGACAATGGCTAATTCATGATGACAGAGTTTGACTTTGACATAATGCAAATGTATAATTTCATGGGTAGGATGGGAAGCCATATTGTTAGGTTTCTCACTGACTTGGTGAAGTTTATCATTTTATTTGACATATAAGTATAGGTAAAGAACTCACATGTTTTTCTCGTATTTTTTTTATTTTTTATTAGACCATCAGCAACAGTCTACACATTAAGACTTGGCCGCAACATGTATGATGAAGCTCATTGTCAGTTCACAAACAGTAACTGCACATACTGTACCTCAGTTCATTTACCGACAGCCTGTCTCTCTAGTTTCTCTTCTCTTCGTATTGTGCCCCCCCGTACAGTGACTAAGTTTCAGTTTTTTTTGTATCTATCCTAGCTTGTCCCCATTGTCTCTCCTACCACTTGGTATCTCTTATTATCACATCCTGCTACAAAGCGAGCCTTTATAGACAATGCTGGGGTGAGGATGGGTTTGGGTTGAATGGACATGGTAGGTTTTTTAAGCAGAGGGAGGGGAGGGGTCATGGCGAGCAGAGGCGGGTGGTGACGGGGGTTAGTAGAGCGTTCCAATGCCGAGAGCGCGGGCCGTCGGTATCTACTGCAGAGGATTTTGGAATGCTGCTCTGGCCAATGGGGAGCATTGTGCTGTGTTGTGTGGAGGGAGTTATAATGGAAGTGGAGGGAGAACGAGGCCATTGTTCTGGGCAGAGAGCTGGGGACACTGAGACTCTTTTATGGGGTCACTGAGGCTGCGTTGTAGGGACAGTAGGGTTGTGCTGCTGGGACACAGAGCCCAGTGTGCCCCTTAGGATGGTCCGTGCCAGGGCCGGCCTTAGCTGCCGCAGCTGGACCATTAGCCCCCCCCCCCCCCCCCCCCGGCCCTTCTCTACTTGTCCTCCATCTCTGTCACTCCAACATGGCTGCTCCCTGACCAGTCCCCACCCACTGTCAGTCCATGCATCCTCACTTACCATTCTCAAATGAGTATTTTACTATACAAAGCACTGCTGCTACTGCAGATGGACGCGTGCGCGCACACCCAACCACGGAAAACCCTATTCTGAAACCCGCCTGTTTGTTATGATCTCCTCTTAACATCATCTGCCTAGTGACAGACATTTCTGATCAGATAATTACAGTAGCTCTGCTCTGCCTGTTCCAAGAAGCAGACTTACTGGTTGGTACAGGAAACTTCCTTGAGGAAAACCTAGAATTGGTCTCCTGCTTCTAAGAACAAACCCTTGGGAGAGGAGGATACTGCTGTCTTAATTTTCGCTGCCTCACTGTATCTGTCAGTTGGTAGAAACCAACGAGAACTGCAGGCTTCCTGTCTTTTCTTTTGCTTTAAATACATATAGTTCTGATATTTTAAATGTTTGGTCTATCAAGAAAAATTTTCATACTGATAGACCACCCTCTTTGTTTTCCAATTTGATGTTCTTCACTATCCTTTACCTGTGTTACCCAACTATTTAAGGAGATTATGTCATAAAAAGCAGTGAGATCATCTGCATGTACCTCATAGAGATGCTACAGGATTTACCAGTCTCAGACTTGCAAATACTGTTCACGTCAGCATCCAAGTAGTTATCATGACTGGGTGCTCTGATATATCTGACTTTGCTCTGGATAATAGAAACTGCAAACAAACACGGATGCTTCAGCCCAAATCCATCTGTAAACGTAACTGTTCTCTAATTTAATGTAAACTTGGTGATTGCTCAGGATTTTCTTTCCATAGGGCCAACTGGGGCAAACTGATATCAGCAACGTCTGTTGATTAGTAACTAGGAGTAACTAGGATGTTGTTTCCAGAGAAACCTGCTGCTGTTAAGTTCTGTCAGAGCATCACCTTCATTGTATTAAGGTGGTGGCAGAAACCTCAGATACTGTATCTCAAAAACTTGGCACATAAAACTGTCTACATGGTTAGATTCTGTACTGTGAGTGCAGATAGTGTTTCTTATTATTTAGGTGAATTGACTCTTTAAGCATGGTGCGGATGCATGGATTAGGTGAGAATCTTTTACTTGGTGCACTTGTTAACTTGTTAAACATTGTACTGTATTGTCAGGGTGTAGGATTTTGATATTGTTCAAAACAAGCCTCACAGAGCCAATAAAATAGACCTTGCTGTCGTCCCTGTAGCAGGCCTAGAGTAGGCATTTGTACAAAACAAGAACTTTGTAGAGAGATGCTGATCTCTTGGCTAAATACTCTACTTGCTGACCTTATAGAATCATAAATTATAAAACACATTGCAGTAGACATATAACATAAACATAAGACATTAACATTCATGTCACATTAACACAAGAAAAGACTGTGGCCAAAAAGGAACGTAAATGACTGTTTTCAGCACTTTACTTGTTTAAGATTGTTTATCTCTTTGTGAATGATTTACTCTGAGTCAAAAATGGATAATCTTACTGCCAGTGACGGGAAATAAGGTAATTTAGGAAAGTAGGAAGAAAATGATACTGCTACATTAAAGTTGGTGACTTTGTGGACTATCAGTATTGTTCATTAACATCATAATGTGAAATGTTGATGTATAGTGCAACTCTGGGCGCCACAGGGCAAAATGCACGCTCAGCACATCCTCGCTTGAAGTTCTGAGGCATTAACTTGCATATATTTGACTTAATAGCTTAATGTATCAGACATTAGACTGTGTATTGCTTGATAAACTTTCACCGTGGGCAATTTTTATGCAAAAAATTTCCTGGATTTGAATTTAAGTAGTATACATGGAAATATTTTTACAAGTGGTACCAGCCAGAATATGACAACAAAATTGCACTTGTTAAGGGGTTTATAGTTTGGGTGTTTCTCTCTGGTCATTGGTAAAGTTATCCAGCCAAATTCAGTGAGCTTTATAACATCATCCTTCATTTATCTGTAAACCTATAAATCATTCATAACATGAGTGTGAAACAAACCTTACTTGAAGCAATGCCAAAAAGATTAGTCAGGTGTGGCTAAAAAAGCGATAAAGACAACAAACGTTTTATGGGCTCCTGTTTTTTTTATTTTTTTTTATGTCAGGCCTTTATCTTTAATGCATTAAGAATTATCTTAAGTAGAGCTCAGCTGTTACTTTACAATTAGCAGTTATCTACAATATGGGTCATATATGTTCTTGCAATATTGCGTAATGGTTGTTTGTTTTTGTAGCTCACAGTGTCTTTTTCTTGTATTTCTACAGGATTTCGAGGCGTGGGTAAATGACACAGCGGAGCATGGCTTTGTGGTTGTGTCATTCGGAGCTGGGGTCAAGTACCTTTCCCATGATATTGCTCACAAACTGGCAGGAGCCCTCGCCAGGCTGCCCCAGCGTGTCGTCTGGAGGTAAAGTATCTGTTTTCTTACTTTCACTCACACTGTATTGTACTGTATTTTTCATGGAACGTCATAATCAGCTGTACTACTCTTTTTACTTGGCTGATCAAAAAGGAAGCACTTTGTTACCCCGTGACAGCCTGCCACTTGAGGCCAAAGTCCAAATTCCCACCTCACGTTTGTTTCAGGGTATTATCTGAGGTCATCCAGTTGATCAAACAGCACTGAGTTGTGGATCCTGACCCTTGAGAAACTTTTTACTCTTCTGAGCAACCCTGGTCATCTCTAGATAAAAACTACTCTTTTATAATGAATGGGAAGAGTCACATAAAAGACGTGATTTATCCAGAACATTAGCTCAGTTAAACACACTGTTGGCCTTTCTGTGTCTCACTTGTAAACATGCAGATACCTACATGTTACCTACGCATTGATTCTTTGTGGTATGTTACTGTTGGCTACAGTTGCCTGACAACATGACACTGCAGCCATAGGAAGGAGAAATATGAACAAAAGAAAGGAAACATAGCGATATACCAATGAATTGAGCAGGCAAATATACCTTAGCTTATTGCAGATATATCTGTATCATGTATATGTAGGTTGATAAGCAACAAGAAGTTGCTGTACAGACTAGGTTTTAGGTCATTTAGAAACAGTGACACCATGTAGTTCTTCCACCAGAGAGCACTGACAAGTTGATATTTCTACTGCAATGCTCCACTTATGTATATATCTTGGTCACAATATCTGTGTGGACATATCTGTCATCACTGAATAAATGCAGATGTTTATGTGCTCTGTTTGAATTTATAACAACAGGTCCACATTTATGTAAAGTGTCTGTGCTTTCCCTGTGAGGGAGATAGGTGTGATTGAAATCTTATCTCTAGTCATTATTTGAGTGCCAAAGCATGTGTCCTTTGTCTATGACCTGAGCAAGAAACATACGTAAACGAGGAGGAGGGAAAGTGAGACTGAGAGAGGAGGAAAAAAAATGTGATGGCTAGTTTCACAATGCTTTAATATTTGATCCATGAGCCTGTTAATTATAAACTGCCAACTGAGTGTATGGGACAATATATTCTGGTATGTTCAAACTTTGGTTCTAGTGCATATATACACACTGACTTTTCTATATAGCTGGGTTCAGTGTTAATGGTTAACATTCTCCTGTGTGCAGAGGTTGGCGGCTTGTCTCTAAGGTCGTCACTTGTACAAACACACCCAACAGTTTACAATGATGTCATGACTGGCAGAATGGTCAGGTCACCTGTCATTAGGTGTGTCTGTGCTAGAATAATAACAGTTTTAAAATGATGTGCTTTTATTTAGTTTTGCTGTAGTTGACATGTGCATTTGATGTTGTTCGCAAGGGTCTTCACATTTCCTTTTATTTAGATTGCTGCATTGTAACTATTATTAATGATATCACATTGTGCCATTGTATTTTTCATCTGGCACTGTGTGAACCATGTAAGAAAGTCATTTACAGGTATTTGATAAAGACTAACTAAACTATTCTCTGGAGTGTATGTTAATGAGAACATGACAAACAACAAATGGCAAGAAAAGCAGGGATAAAGTTTAAAGTTACCCATTAATAGACAAAGAATTGCCCTGACCCTGGAAAGAGACCTTGGAGTTATTGTGTAAGTTTGAGATGTGCGATGACACAAGATAAGATTTTTTTGTTATTTTCCAGAAATAAATAGAATCAATTAGTAGAGGATGATATGAAGTTGATATGAATAATAAAGCAGAGGGGGAAATTGTGAAGGTGATACAGGTGACACAGATTTACTGAGTAGATGTGTCCGTTTGCTTAAAGTAACTGGAATATCAATCTTCCATTGAAAGGTGAGAAGAATTTAACTCAGGTGCTATATGACCACTTTTATTGCATCATCAAACAAAGCAAAAATAGTCACACACTCAAACTCTTCTTCTACAATGTTTATTTAGTACCAACATTTTGACCCTGTGTGCCTTCATCCATGTGGGAATTGTTCACATGTGGGTTTTTTTTTGTCTTTTGACTTTTGAAGTCTTCCCTGGTTATCTGTACCTTGCTCATTTGGGTGTGTGTCTGCAGCATTTGCAGTTTTATTACATGGAAGAGATTGTGAAACGTGGTGGTGTATAGAGTCAGGGAACAAAGATGAGCAGGGTTCAACAACACGCAAGACATTATGTTACACACTTTGAGAGCTTGGAAAATTCAGTGGCTGGCGTGTAGACAAAGAATTAGGTGGAGTCCGTGATGGGACCTTAGGGGATCAGATTGTGGTTGCAGTGTCTGTTTGGAAGTAGGTGGTTGCCTAGAAGTTTGCCATGGTTGTGGCAATCTGGGCAAATGAGGCAATGAAGAAAGCCAAAGCAAATTTTTACATTTCAAAAGCAAATTAACCCGTAAGCAGAAGATGTTTGTAAGCCCCAAGACTTTGTATGTGACATTGAATGATGATCTGGCTTCCAGTGGCCCCTCCATACTGAGAGGATGGAAAAGGAAGAGGGCTGGTGAGAGGGACAGAGACCAAGCCAAATGAATCGTGTCATTGATAATTGGCTGCATGAATGTAGGCTTTGATTGGCAGGACAGTGAATCGGTGCTTTGTTGAGGAGAGAAAGAGAGATGAAAGAGTTTGAGCTAGGGAGGGAAGGAGACAGATATGGAGAGGTGGGGGTCGTAATGTTGCATGCATATGTATTGTCCGCTGCATTTGTTGGAAAATGCTTCCGCACACTCAACCGCAGACACCGGAAAACATACTCACAATACTGTACACATTGACCACTGCCAAGACAATGTGTTCAAACCTAAATCTGTGAGTGAACAAGCGAGGCCCTTCTGCTTTTTGCTTTTTGTTCAGGGGGAAAACAAGAGATCAACTTTGAACTTCCTGCTGCTCTCTCTCTCTCTGCATCATGTAAATGTTAGATTGAACTGATTCATTTAACTCTCTGTATATACAGTATCTTTTGCACATAGTTTACATACATGTCCTCAAGCCCTCACTGTGTGTGTTTGGAGGTACACAGCTATGTAGCAAGCTAAACACGCTTCTGGTAAAGGTCCACAACAGGAGTTGGCCTTTGAAGTGTTTAATGAAAGCAACTGTGAAACTAAAAATTGATAAAACACAACAGATTCAATTACAGTGAATACAGAGCAGAGAAAGATGAGATGCCATAAACAATAGTTAGATAAAAGGTGCAGCTATGGTAAATGAGTTAGCACAGCAACAAAGAAACAGAATTCATGGAAGAATAGACTAGATGTCAGATTACTCACATTTTACATTGTTCATGCCAAGGAGAGTCCACAAAAATAAAAGTGACATGAGTAAACTACATGACAGCCCAACAGTATTTCTTCTAATGTTATGCCTAAGTTAGTTAACCTAGCAGTAAATTGATTGCAGAAAAGCTAAATTGAGGGAATAGAAAAAAAGAAAATAAAAAGAATAAAAAACAAAAACTCCACTTTCTTATTAGTAACTTCCTGGAGACTTATGGTGACCGTGAGTTTACCGGGCAACCAACTGAGACTCCAGAGAGATACAGAGCCCGGTCATTTTTATACTGTGGTTTTTGTACAGAGTTAACAAATGGAAATAACATGTTAGTAAGAGGGTTTTAGAGGTTCCGGTAGGCTGATTTTGTCACCTGTTAACAGAGCTAGGTGAGCTGTTACCCCTTGCTTCCAGTCTGTGTGCTAAGCTAAGCTAACTTCCAGCTGACTGTAGCCTCATATTTACTCTACAGACATGAGAGTGGTATCAATCTTCTCACTGAACTTGGCAAATATTATCCAAAATCATTGTTTCCTTCATTATTTTCTTCTTTCCTTTGTTAGATTCTCTGGAGTTCCACCCAGTAACCTCGGCAACAACACCAAGCTTGTTGACTGGATGCCTCAAAATGACTTGTTAGGTGAGTACATTAACAAAATTTGAATTTCACCTTTTAGTTTCTGCTCAACAGTCACATTGGCTTAGTGAATTTATTATATATTGTACTGGACCATTTAACTGAAGTGCATTTTACAGCACTTGCAACACTTGAAAATAAACACTTGAAATGAATCCAGATGCTTTGCTTGAAATCAGCTTCTCAAACATCTGATCTGGTTCATGGCATGTTTTGACACATTGTTGATCCTTGGTGTTTTTATTTGAGATGTTCCTTGGGGTGTGGCAGAGTAGGTTTTGTGTATACCTATGTACTAACCACAGCAGAGGGTAGAATGTGGATGTGTAAGCCACTTTGTGCCTGTCAGGAATGAGGAATGTACAACAACACCCAGATATTGACAGCAAGCAGTGTATTTTGCAACACTGCGACAATGTTACCTTGGTTCGCCAAGACTGCAAATATTGAAACATTGTGCCTGTCTGGCTTTCTGATAGGTTGGTAATAGACATTTTAAAGGGGCAGCTCACTGCAAAAAACAATGTTTCCTCTTCATTGTGGCTCAACAAAATGAACTAAAATGCCGCCATTTCCTTCCAAGTGGCATTTTTGCCACACCGAGCACCAGAAGCCAAACTTTCAAACTTGAGTAAATCACACTGAAACCAAGCAGATGGATTGATAGTTTCCTGATTGACTCGGTAATATAATTTCACTTTGTTGTAGGTGAACTACAACTAGAGGAAGTCAGTTATTTGCATTAAAATTCCTTCCTTCACAAAAGCACTGACTGAGGCATTTTGTTAATGATACTGTTGAAACGACACACACATCTTCATTCTTCCTCTCACTGTAAACAGTCCTCCTCCCACCTTCATGAAGTGGGGAGAAACACTGAGATACTGCTGAGTGTGCTGCAGTATGTGGAATTTACTATATAAACTCTAAATAATCTAAATAAAAAAAACAACAAGCAACCCAGCAAAAAGGGTACCCTGTCAAAAATGACTAATGAGCATAACATCTACCACACAAAATAACATCCCTCATGCTTCCTCTCATCTAGGCCATGCCAACACAAGGGCCTTCCTGAGCCACGGCGGCCTGAACAGCATCTACGAGGCCATGTATCATGGGGTGCCGGTGGTAGGTGTGCCCTTGTTTGGAGACCACTATGACACCATGACTCGTGTGGCAGCCAAAGGTATGGGCATCATGCTACACTGGAAGTACATGACTGAGGAAGACCTCTACACAGCCCTGACCAGCGTCATCAAAGATACCAGGTGAGATTTCTTACTTGTCCTACATGCATATTGTTTATCAGTGCCATCTGGTGACTGTTTATGGCATCACAGCTTCATGATTTCATGGTTCACATACAATACTCATTTTCTCACTATCCCCATTTTTCATAATTGGTCACTTTCTGATATGTTTGTGCTCTCTGGCATGTTCAAATGTAGCCTAAGACTCGTTTCAGTGTGTCCTTATGCCCTATCTCCACCTGCTGTCTCTCCCTACATAGGTACCGCCAGCAAGCACGTCTTCTCTCCAACATTCACAAAGACCAGCCAGGCCACCCTGTGACCAGAGCTGTCTACTGGATAAGCTACATCCTCCGTCACCACGGTGCCAATCACCTGCGCTCCGCCGTATACGAGGTACACCCTTACCAGTACTTCCTGCTGGATGTGATTGTCACTGTAGGGGCTGCCTTGGCTCTGAGCGGCTTTGCCCTGCACCGGTTGGTACGGTTGCTGAGGGGGAAGGTCGGGGACCCGAGCAGAGTAGGGGGTAACACCCGGGATGATGGGAACATGGCCAACGGACATTGCCATAATGAGAGCATGGCTAACGGGAAACACAAACGCAATGGCTCCTTGAAAAACGAGAAGAAGATGAATTAATGTTTTGAATGGCCAAGAGGGACGAGGAAGAAGTTGCCCCAAGGACTCAGCTCTAGGTTTGGTTTAGTGGTTTCATACAAGCCTGAAAGAGAAAGCTGTTCTTAGGTCTGCGTCGAGAGGCAACTGCTACTCAGAGCGAGCGAGAGGCTGTAGGAGAATACACAAATGCATCATGTGGGGACAGAGCAAGGCATCGGGTGCTCAAAATCTGTGTCTGTCTGTGTGTGTGTGTGTGTGTGGGGGTGGGGTGGGGTGGGGGGTGGGCGGGGGTGTGCGTGTGGGTGTATGTGTGCACTGAGGCGAATTTAACGAAAACTCTTAACAACAGCAGCTACAGCAACACAACACCAAATTGAAAAGTCATCGAGGATGAAACACAGGAAAGACACATTGGGCAGGACATTGTTTCTACACATGCGTCTTCTCTCCTGCATGTTCTCTGTCGTCTTCCCGCCTTCCTGTCCACTGGAAGGATGATGAAGAGGGGAGAACCCGAGCGCCAACCCCTCATCCTCAGAGCAAAGCAAGAAAATAAAACGGATAACTTTTGAAATATTTAGGATTTAATGTTTTTAACGGCAAACTCTGCTTCAAAATGTGTCTGGTGAACTGTAAATAGAGGACAAATCTATTTATTACTGTACAAATGCATTTTAATTATGGACCTTTTGAACCTATCTTATTTTAATTTATTTCATGTGTCAGTGGTGTGATAGCATGATGGTAGATGTACACTCCCTCCACTAAGCCAACATCTTTCACAACACTGTGTCCTTTATATTGGTGAAACAAAAAACAAAAACTGACAGCAGCAGTTCATCATAAGCATTCACAGGTCTGCATTATCCACAGTATTTACGGTGGTCTTGCTTTCAAACTAAGCAGGGAGTTGAAAACATTTTCGTTGTTTCCCCTTTTTGCGTGGTGGCACCGAGCCGTGGCTGCACTGCCAGTTGTTCTGTAGAGAACAACTCCACTGAACTCTGTTTGGCATATCAGTGTGAAAAGGGTGATTGTGTTATTATCAAAGGATAAAGTGTAATAATGATAACTGTGAATACTGTGGATGGGCAGGGCCAGATAAAAAATGTGCTCAGGCTTGTCAAGTCAGGTGATCTGGGATGAGTCAGAGCATTATTGATTTATGATGACTTGCTCCATCAGTTCCATGCCTTAATTCTGCACCCCTCATCTATTTATTAATCAGGAAGGAGTCATCACTTGATTGCCATTTTTAGCTACACTTGACTTTGTACATCATACCTCTGTGATTTATTTGTTGGATAATTTCTAACATGTCGCAAAAGCTAGTTTTAAATTACACTCAATGCCTCTCTTCTGTAAGTTAAAGCCTGTTTATTTACTATAGATTTAGCTCTTGAGGTTCATGTACAAACTAGGCAGACCTTATATAATTATATTAACTTTGGTTCAGAATGATTCACATTCTGTATGTGGCCTTTTATAATGCAAATATTTGTGTATGCAGTATGCTTGAATACCAATGTGTATGTGTGCTTGGTAGTTTCAGTGCTTGTGTGTTTTAGATCACTGTACAGCTTTAGCCAGAGTGTATGGTTGAAACAAAGCAGATGAAGTATGCTTTAGCCCACTCAGAGTCATGTAAAAACAATTACTGGTTTTTATTACTTATTCTCATCATGCAAGATGTATGCCCATGCAAAGGATTCTTTCTGTTACTTTCTTCCAGCAAGACTGAACTTGCTCTCAGCAGGTTTTTTTTTTTTTTTAAAGTTCACTCCACATTATTTTACTCTTGTTTCTCGGCCAGCATTAAGCCGTCATGCCTGTTAATTCTGAATGCAGATGGAAGAAGGGTGTAATAGTTTGACAAGAAAGGTGAAATCCACCACTTCTACAGTGAATAATAATGTGTCGAAGTGACACTGATCCGTGCTGCAAAATTCTCTTTTCTTGAACCCCTGTCAGGGAGATCAAAGTACAGGGTGAGCTAGAAGGGTAGAGTTGTGGACTCTGTGGGGATTTGGTGTCTTGCTAATGGACATTTCAGAAGGGCAGGTGCTCGTGGACATGGGACATAAAAATCCCATGAACATGAGACTTCCAGTTGGACGGTTTGTCAAACCACCGGGCCATGCATTTTCACATGTTTTCCTCTATTGTTCCAGCAGCACAGTCCAGACATCCACTTTTTAAAGGCATCCCGGCAAAGACATTGTTTTCCAACCTAATAACAACTCATGCACAGAAAAAAAAGCTATGTAAATTTAAAAGAATCAGAGGAAACGCCATCACTTAACCAGAGTTGTTGAGGATCTAACATCCAACCAACACGTTCTCAAATACTGTATGATAATTGAGAGGAGCTTCATGATTTTCCTTTCTCTGTGAGCTACAGTTACACTTGCACAGCCCAACCCAGCCCTGCTGAAAACAGAAACTTTTATACTTGAATCATCATCATCATCTTCATCGTCAGTAACAACTTCAGCTGTCTGGTGTAGATGGGCCTGCAGGTGCTTCACAAGCTATGACCAGAGTCAGGAGAGAAAAAAATAGTCCTGAAGATATATTTTTATTATCATTTGTTCAGTATTAATGCTGTTATAGCCCACATAGTTAAATGCCTACCCATGCCCATCCTTTAATTCTCCCTTATGTCACTGTACTTACTCTGCAGTCTGACATGTCTCTGTTCTTTTGATGTTTGTATTTCATCCGCTTGAATACTCTCTTTGTTCTGTCTTCAATTGTGCACTCGCTTGTTCCATTTGTCCACCTCTTTCTCTTACTCTTAACCTCCTGGTGTGTTCTGCAGTCTTTGTACTCTTGTCTCTATCTTCCTCCTTCCCCCTAAATATAAGATGTCATCACTTACTCTACTTTCTTTTTTTTTAGATTTCATTTTACTTTGATTTTAAAATGACATAAAGTCCTCAATTTTCTTGTCATGTGTGTCCATGTTGTAAATAGAACGATGTAAACAAAATACTAATGATGAATAAAAATTACATATTTTGTTTGCAGAGACGATTGAAACTTTTTTTCTCAAATAGTCCATACTATCTAGTATTGTCTTTATTTTTGACAAATAAATTTAAAGAAGACAATTAAACTGTGAATGAAAGGTAGTTCTGTAATTACCAAAGTATGTCTAATCACTCATCATATTTTACTTCTGTTGAGAAATGGTTGTTGCGTGCTATCACTACTACTACTGTACAACAGTACTGAACAGACAAGCACGTACAGTCCTTACAGTTTTTGAGACCCGATAAGGCTAATGTTGATTACAGCAGTTGATGCTGCCAGTCTCGCTTTGATAGGGGATGTATAGGTTTTCTGTCTGGAGTTGTTACCAAGCAGCAAGAGGTTTTGCAGGTATCAAATGGTAGAATCATCTAAAGTAGCCAACTGCACACACACACACACACAGAAGCCGGGTGGATAGATAGGGTTATCTAATGCTGTATGCTCGTGCTGAGTGAGGCTGGGGTAACAAAACACCCAGCCTGGTACCCTGCCTCGCTCACTGGCCCTGTTAATTATTCACACCGCCTGCAGGGGCCTGCAGACCTCTCTCTCTCTCTCTCTCTCTCTCTCTCTCACACACACACACACATTCAGAGCATCTGCAGGTATGTTTAATTTACGTTCTTGAAGTTGTTTTCTTTTGTTGTCGCTGGTGGCCAAATTGGGCACTGTTCTGTTCACTGAGACAGGAAGGGGGTGGGGGAATGGAGGGCAGGCCTCTGCTGATGAGGAATCTGATATTACAGAAAGCACACTGGGCATCATTCATGACATCCTCCATTCAATTCCCAGCCACCACTCCCTCCTCAGACCTTGTAAGTGCCTATTATTCACCTTTCCTCTCCACCTCAAAGGACAATCATCAGAGGCAATTAAACACTTTGTCCTGGACTAAGTGGGCTTGCCGTATGGAGTAAGAGTCCTCCCTCTTTGCTCAAGATCAAAGTGATGAATTTGCCAGGAGTCTGACAAAACGTCTACACACTGACATCCACAGTCTTAATGTGGAAATATGGATGAAAGGATATAGCGGGGGTTGCATGTGTGCACCTCAGGATGTTGGACTTAGCTTGTTTGTGGCTTTGTGTGTTTTTGTTTTTGAGGCCTAAGGGTGTGTACTAGTTTTGAAATTGTTGACTTAGCTTGTATAAGCTAAAATGAATGATGGTCCTCCTTCAGTGTTTATTCATCTCTGTCACAGCACATATATTCCAACAGCTCTACCTATGGATCTGCCTGGAGGCATATCATATTCCTTTGTAACTTGTTTTAGAGGACTCAAAGACTCTCCCACCACTAAATCAACCCCAGAGCTAAACTGACCTTGACAGCGCACGTAATGGTACAAGACAGGGAGATCACTTACTTCAATGGAAAATAAAATTTAGTTCAATTAGGAGTTGAGATCATCGCACAGTGGAAAAGAGCCTCCTTTTCTTCTCTAGGGGGTTTGACCTGATGCATTGTTTGATTGTCATCGCACTCTAATGTCTAACTGTGTTGCTGTGAAACCATGTGAAAAACAGCCTTGTTCCCCTTGAACAAAAATAGCCCCAAATCCTAACACGTATTTTGGGATATGGCTGGTCTTATTACAGCAGAGCGAGGCGCTACAGTGTGTGCAGTATGTACTTTGCTCTTAAAGCTAAAAATATTTGCTTTTCTTCTGAAAGCTCTGAACTCGTAAGCTTGCGCTGCGTGTTGCCTCATCACCCTCAACACCCTCAAGATAAGGACGCAGGGAACAAGTATACAGTCCTTGCGCACGTAATGAAGGGACTCATCGTTTTCAAGAGGGCCTGTGAAAGACTCAGCTGAGGGCTTTCCTTTTACTCTTTGTCTTTCATTGACTTTTTTTTGCCCTTTTTTAGTCCAGTGAGAGGTAGAAAGTAGGATCAGTCCTGTGTTTCAAGTTCTGAAAGGTTGGGATCAATACAACCGAGGGCAGCTTCTGCGTGATAAAAGAAAGAAAAAAAGGTCTGTGTAACTTGTGCCATAAGATGTGTGTGTGCTAAGTGTGACAAATATGATCCTGCAGGTTCCTCTTATGTCCAGTAGAGGGTAGTAGTATTCCATATCTGCTCTGGTCACCTCATGCTTCCCCTACGTTTTTTCTCTTTGTCTTATTTTCTCTCCTTCACCCTTCTGCTTCAACCAACAGCTGATGGACCTGTTGACTGAAGTTTCAACTTGAAGAAGCTCTGAGTTCTGATGCAAAGATCTTGCAATAGCCATGATGCGTATGTGTGTGTGCCTTTCCTGCAGCTTTCAAGTGCAGAGGCGGGCTGCTCTTGTCATTCCGGTCCAGTATATCTCCAGCTGTAACTCCTATTAAACCCTTCACCCTCTTCCATCAAAATCTCTGGTCCCTCTGGGCGACAGATGTGGCCTGGCCATCAGTGGGTGAGGAGAAACCGTGGAAGGATTCAGTTCAAACACCAGAGGCCTTCAAGTGCCGCATGTGTGTGTATTTGTAAGATTTCAAATGAAAGTTAAATGATCCGTGTGGAGAAGCAGGGTCCCTTCAGCAGCCTCAAAGATAAGATGAAGCCAAAAAGAGACGAATGGAGGTGATAAATAATTGCAACAAGCAAACATAATTGACATGTGCTATATTTGTGCATGCAGGCCTCATGTGTGCGCATGCATTTACATGTGTATTTATATGCATGTGCATGAGTGTGTTTGTGTCTGTATGTATGCGAACATGTGTGCGCGTGTGTGTGTGCGTGTGTGTGTCAGGGTGTTTGGGATAGATGGAGCCCTGTCACTGTGTCACCATGGAGATAAGAGAAGCCTGACAGCGAGGGAGAGAGAATGACAGCCTTTATATCAATCATACTGACTTATAACTGTGCATGTGTGTGTGTGTGCGAGCACGTCTGTATGTTACTGCGGTTAGGAGAGGGTATTAAGCCAGAATCAAAAATAAATCAATGTCATGTGGTTTGTATGTCAACAGCTGTTGTCAGTTTGCCCTCACCTATTGCTGTAATCTCTAAATTCCAGTGACCACACGTAAAAACTCACACACACACGATGCACCGACACACAAAACGGACAGATGCCAGTGTGTGTCACCGCATCTCTAAGTGCCTGGACAACGCCCAGAAGGAGAGAGTTGGCCAAATGTTGTCCTGGCACAAAAAAAAATCTACATCTTTCAGCTTCTCACTGATCTAATTCTCTTGGTCTAATTTACTTTCTGCTCCTCTCTGTATCTTCTCTGAATTCCTATTCCTCCCCTCAACTTTCTCTTCTCCCCCTCCTCCTACAATTTCTTCCCACTTCCTTTTCCATCCTCTCCCTCTATATTCGCTTTTCATTCCACGGCTCCAAACGTCGTCCAACCCAGAGTCTCAGTGAGTCTGTAAGCTGATGCGGTGTATCTGTGAGGAATTGGGAATTCAATTGGAGAAAATCAGGCTTTTGAGTTTTCAGCCAGATATTTAATTATGGGAGTGAATTATGGCTGTGTCGCTGCAGGGACACAGCGGAGGGGTAATGTGACTAAGTAAACAATAAATAAGCACCAAATAAACATAAAGTCAATGCCATGCTTGATTAGAAAGGTAACACCCACTGCTGCCCTTGCTAAACCTCCCATGCCTACTTACTTTAGCTAACAAAATCCAAATGCTTTCCGTTCTGTGTATTTGTGTGTGTTAATACCTGGAAATGTTCTTCACAAATATTATCTGAATCTTTTGCCCCTCACAGGATCTCAGACGGTAGCTGAGAGAGAGGCCGGTAGTGAGATAGAAAGATAGAGAACGTTGGGGAAGATAGTGAGATAGTAATCTAACCTCCACTGTGATTAGGTACTGACCTCATAGGTCTGCTGTCTGCACTGATAAAGAAACAGGAAGACACACACACACACACACGCACACACACACACTCTACCCCATCGCTTATTTTCAACTCTGTAAATCATTTGATCTTTATCAGATGTTCAGTCATTTCATTTCTCTCTTGTCTCTTTCGCTCTGGGTTTTCTCGCTTTTCATATTTCTGTCCGCTCTCCCAAAAGCAAAGGAAAGAGATAATCTTGCTATGATCTGTTCTCAGAATCTATTGTTTGCGCAGCCTCTTTCTTTTTCTTTGCTCCACTGAATATGTTTTCTTTAAGTTTAAAAAATAAAGTTCAGGCAAGGTAAATTCTGCATGTACGGAGTTTTCCAGAATCCACTGATCTACAACATTTGTGCTTTGTTTAAAAAAAAAAACAACACTTTGCTGATTCACCTATAAAGACACGGAATGAAAAAATCAATGATGGTTGGCATCTTAAGAGCAATGTGCATCTGAGAGGAGACAACAATGGACACCTATCTGTACTCAGTGATGACTGATAACTTTCAGTCAGCGATAAGACAGTGATACTGACACTAAATTTCATGAGTCTTTGCTGCTGCCGTGTTCCTGAAGGCCTCATCTGATGTCAAATAACTGTGTTACCAGACTTGTCAGATATCAGATATCCGAGCTGTCAAACATAACTCGTTTTAAAGTCTGGGTTAAAGCAGGGGATAACATGGTTATCTTCCCCGATGCTGCGTATCTGTTGCATCTACGTTATCAGTGCATGTGCGCGCATGTGCAGACAGACGCCTCACACACACCTCCATTGAGTCAGTCAGCGAGCTCTCCATCACTGCCAGTGGTAGCCCGGTGCTCTTTGGTTGGTTGCAGGTTGATGGATGAGTCTCCCTTGAGCAGCTCTGTTAAAGCGCCTCTCTATCAGGCTGCAGCCGCATGGGCCCTCACATTTGATTAGATCCCAATGGAAGCCAGTTGCTCCCTGTCATCACTCATACAGCATAGGCCCGCGATGCAACAGAGACAGCCACTGGAGCACAGAGCTTGACACGCTGAGGAAGCCATTTCAGTAGCAAAGGGAGGATATTATGTGACTCATGTACAACTCTGTCTCACATGGGTGGCGCTGCACTTGGCTGGAGAGGAGAGATAGTGCGAGGGAGAGGGATGCTCATAAAAGAGCACTGTTATTTCCATTCTTCATGGGTTATATTCAGAACGAAAGCCTCATCCAAGATTCTATCAATCAAATTGCCCACCTATTCATTTAAATTACACCTGAATGAGAATGAGGACCATTACAGCACTTCAAAACTCAAAAGCCTTCTGTCGCTTTGACTTTCTCTCTCTCTCTCTTTCCCCTTTTTCCCCTCATTCTCTCTCTCTCTTTCATCTTTCATCTCCCTCCATTGGTATTTACATGTCAATGACTTCTGTGTAAGTGCCTTTCTCTCTCTTTTTTTTTTTTTTTTTTTGTCTCCTATTTACATGTCAGTGGCTTTCGCTGCTTGATGGTGCTGCGTTGAAATGAAAGTAATTTGCTCTGTGACAGTCAGGCCATTTTACCAGCTATTACTCTCATCCATTCTGGTCAGTGAATACTGATGACAATGAAACCAGGGAGCTGTGAAGAAATTTTGCAAGCTCTCATGTTAGTGACGCTGGTATGGCTTTCATGTGGTGCCAGTCCTGCTCCATTCACCTCTAAAATAGTCATTTTTAAAAAAATGATGCGCAACATCTTTGTCTCTTTTATGTTGCGCTCACTCATTTTAAATATGCATTCATTTTAATCCTTGTGCAAGTTAATTACTTTAGTGTAAAGTGTCTGATGAAATACAAGGAGAACAGTTCTTTATCCTGACTTCTCATCTTGGAGGCAGTTGGAATAGTGGTGTTGTTTATTGCTCCAAAGCTGCCTGGTCACTACCGCCCTAAGTCAGGCCTGACATTCTTTATGAACTACACAACAATGTGAAAGCCATTACACTTCCAGTAAATTGCTTTGAAAACTTGATAGTTGCACAAAAAAGCAATTTCAGCATGAAATCATGGAACTTCCCAGCGAGGGCCTGGAGATAAGTCTCAACTGATGATGCAGTTTAAAAATAAAGACTAATTTCCTTTTAATCAGCAGCATAGACTGTGCCGCCCAGAGTGTTAAATCACTGTTGCAGAAGTGATTTGAGGATTGTAGCTCGCAAATCATGGAGGATGGGGGGAGAGGTACCAGATAAGGTGATGAGAGGGGCGCTGACGTGCCCAGGGTCAGCGGCTCACGTGTCTGGACGGGCAAACAATGCACACACATGAACGGCAACTCTCTGCTGTGTTGTTTTTAAGAGTTCCGTTGGCCATTAATGATTTAGTCTTACAGGCAGGACAGAAATATGACTGCTTATGACTGAAATATTGATGGAGTTGTATGAATTATTAATAGGGCTGATTTCTGGAATAAAGATGCAGTTGACCTACTGTAGTCAGAGGTTAGGTACAGTGGTCCTACTGTTTTGTTCGATGGATGGTGCTGCCACGCTCACCTCCAAGCTTTCACGAGGGATGCATTTTATGTGCGTCAGGCTTTCTTTGCAAGTGCGTGTGTGTGTGAGTGTGTCGCAGGAGCGTGTCTCACCCAGTGGCTTTGAAAGTCTGCGACAAATACTCATCTGTTCCTCGAGATATGCATGTATGAATGAGGGAGAGTTGTACTGAGGTCATCCCTCCAGTGATGTGTTTATTCTTTAAACAACTACATAGCCCACAGATTGTTAGATAGTCAGCTGACAAAGTAGCAGCCTGGCTACTATGCACTGCACTGCCAAGACAACCTGCGTGCTTTTAAATCTGTTTGTGTTTGTGTTGCCTCCAGATGAATCTAATTTGGCACTGAAGAGCGGGAGTAGTTAGTGCAAATCTTAGTACATTCTTGGATCGAGTAAACAAAGTATTGGAGTGGAGACATGGCACATAAACAGTCAAAGAACTGGAAGTTTTAATAGAGGTAAAGGACTGATTTATTTTATTCACACTGGATACATTTATTAGTTCTCTCCATATAGTTAGGTTGAATTCCTCTTCTAACCCCCTTGTCTCCTTGCCTTGCTCCCTTAAAGATTCATAAGCCTTCAGATTGCCTTTCATCAGTTTGAATATTCACAGTCTCCTCTCGTCTCCTCGTTTCCTCGCAGTTAGTAAACCATCACATTGGGTTTCACTGCTGGCTGAGTTCTCAGGCTCACGATTGTCCTCTCTCCGCTCCTCACTTCGTCCTCATTCCTCTCGCACAAATTAGTGAGGCATTGGATTGATTTTTCACCCTCTCGTTTTATCTTAGCACGACCCTCTGCAGAGCGTTTGACGATCTTGGTTTTTTTTTTTTTTTATGGAGCTGTGATAGATAGATATGGAGTTCTGGAGATGAGTTTGACTTGATGCTAGAGGCAAAGGAGACAGTAATACATGCTAATGACTCGCAAAAATGAGGCCCCAGAGGTGCACAAAGAGTTTTGGCGACAGGAAAAATGTCCAGCGCAGTGCATGTTTCAAGGTAGGACAAAGAACAAAAGGGGATTATTCTTAAGCGTTTAGGCCTTAGCTAAGTTTTGCTGGCTTGGGCTGCTTCGTCCTTCACATGGGTCAAGAGGACAGGGATGCAGGGGGGTGGGGGGGTGAGGAGATAGTATCTCTCTCCTCAAGGGATGGAGGGAGGCTGAGGGGATAGAGAGGTAAGCGCTGTGAGGAAATGAAAGATGGAGGGATGGAGATAGGACTGAGTGGAGGAGAGATGCTATGGAGTGGGGGATGTTGACGAGAAGCACAGATAGAAATGGGAGGAGCAGAGGACGGGCAGATAGGATAGTGAAGACTTGTTTATCCAGCAGGTCTGATTGGGTTTGTTTACATTCACGTTTTTATCCAAAGAGATGGGACATAGGTGGATAAATATCTTTTCCGCTTACAACAGTCTTTTCCAAAGCTTAGTGTTTCAGTGATACAGGTACATTGTGGGCCACGGGGCGAATACCTGAGTTTAGATGGCAGGTATAGATGAAACAGAGAGATTAGTCATAATCTATTGCTGAAAGCAGGGGGCTTTGAGTAACATAAAGCACTATGGACATCTGCAGAATTTGGATTGTGCAGGGTTGAAATGTGTGTGTGTGTGTGTGTGTGTGTGTGTGTGTGCGTGTGTGAATTCATGTGTGTCTCTAAATGATGAGGTTGAGTCCCAAGCCACCAGCTAATGGTTTCCATAGATTTATTGGCAGCACCAGGGGTACTTTGTTTTAGACTCACGAGACAAGTTGCAATATGTCACTTACTCAACCAGCCCGCAGACATCAGACTTACCACCAGATCTGCCTGAATGGCTGTCAGGGATGCACATGGGCATGTGTGCAGGAGAGGAATGAAAATGAGAAAGACAGGGCTGCAGAAAAAACAGAAATTGATAACTAATGTGAGCGACAGAAAGGCATTAAGTACTGGTTTGGTGCAGCCACAACTGGTGTTTAGTGGTCAATTTCACCCGTGGATATTGGATATGCCTCACTATGACCACCTGTGAAATCACAGCACTGAGCATTTGAAGCCTTTAGGCAAAGTACTTGTCTCTCCAACAATAGTGTTTTCATAACCAGCCAACTGGGAGGAGATCTAAAGAGAGGCAGCAGCACTAATCAATAGGAGAGGGCGGACCAGTGTCAAACGGCAAATAAACAAACAAGCCATTATCCTGACACACACATACACCCACACACACACACACACACACCGGGGTATGTACAAATGCAAAATCCAGAGATACACAAAGGGGACACTGTTGGTAAATGTATAATAAAAAGTTAATGTGCGTGATTGTATGCAAGTGGCAGAACAGAAACCAACTCATTCCTATTCACACTGACTCCCTGCACTGCCTCTGTGTGAGTGAGTGTGTGTTAGACATTCACATGCAAACAGGCTAACTATGTGAGCGTGTCAGCTTTGCACATTTATGATAAATGTGGGTGTATGTTTTTTGTTTTTTCTGTTTTTTTCCTGGGCAGGGAAAGGTGCTGAAAATAAAAAGGGGATGCGGGGGGGGAGTGTGGCTGGTGTAAACACTGATATTACTGTATTGATCAAACTCTCATATCTGGTGGCAGTTAGAAGGCCCACGGGCGTGACTCCGTGTGCAAGCGCGTTAAAGTGATCTGCGCATCGTCTGTTGCGTATGCATGTGTGCATTTGTCTGTATGTGTTCGTGCTTTATCTCTCTCTGACAACAAATTGTGTTCGTATATATATGTGTGTGTGTGTGTGTGTGTGTGTGTGTGTGTGTATGTGTTGAAGTTTGTTCTGGGCAGTGCTGGTGACAGAGCGAGGGAGAAGGAGAAGTGCTATTGATTTTTAGCCCAGCCATGCTAGAGAAAGATCTGTTTGGGTGGAACTGTGATTACCCCCCTTGCTCTCTCCCCCCTCTCTCCCCTTGTCTCGCTCTCTCTAGCCTTACCCTTTCACTTAGCATACATGCGATATTCTATCTATCCGTCCAACGTCTCAGGCCTAAACAAAGCCTGTGATGTGCTCTCGCTGTCGTCTATTTCTGGATCCCAGCACGTCTGGGAGAGAATATGTTTCAAAGTTTTTGCAGCTTAGAAATGGTGTGTTTATATTCTAAGTATACCACACTTGCCACACAGGGATTTTGTGTGTTTGTGTGCATCCACGTGTGTATGCGTGTTTGTGTCTGTGTGTGTGCACTTTCTAAAACAATGACAATAGTATCTGAGGTTTTAAAAGATTTAGGAGTGAATCAGTTGCCTGGTTACTGGAGTCTGTTTGTTGGATTGCAGTTTGCATGCATACAATTGCAGACACACACACACACACATACAGCCACACCCACATATATATATATATATATATATATATGCATGCACACACTCACATGCACATACCGTACAAACATTTTTTTTTTCATTTTCAGAGGACATGGACATGATGTAAAACATCATTTTCTTTGCCAAACTTAATCCTGACTGCTAAGTACGACTGGTCTCACTGGTGCACCCTGAACCCAGATCAGTGTGTGCATCTGTCTGTCCGCGCTTCAGTCTGTCTCTACGCTCGCCAGCCTGTCAGTCCTCCTCTCGGCCTGTTAGAACGGAACAGACGGCTACACAAAGGCAATCTGTGTTTCTCAGTGTGCGTAGTGAGATAAACAGATAAATGATTAGTTGCAATAGAGGAGAGGGAGTCTTAGTGTCATCATTATGAGGGAGAGAGGGATCGGGATTAAAAGAGCGGCATTGTGTCTAACAGATTATTGGGTCTGTGTGTGTGTGTGTGTGGTTAGCTCTTTCTCTCATTACAGGATTAAAGAGCATCTGGTTCAATGTTCCTACTCAACCCTGCCATTCAGAGTCACAGGGGAAATAATACACTGTTGTCTCGTGTAGGTGCACCGCATGCGCTTTGCTCATGCGTGCATGTTCGTCTGCGTCTGTTTAAGTGTGTGCGCGCACACATGCCACGTACATGACTGTGCCCGCATGCCGACTGGGAGAACAGATATGGATTGAATGGAGCTGGACACAGGCAGAAATGAAATTGCTGTGTCTAGAGGCTGTGTCACAGAGAGTGGAGAAGCTTGTATTGTGGGCTCTCTGTGTGAAAAACTCTTGACTCAAATCTATTTCTGGTTATATAATGAAAGGTGGACTGCGAAGGGCTTAGCTGGATCTGTTGGTGAGTACACAGCCAAGAAAGTGATGGGGGAGAGTTAGAGAGTTGGAGAGAGATGGGAGAGAGCAAGGAAAGAGGACTACTTGTGGGATTAGGTAGATAGATAGATAGATAGATAGATAGATCAGATAGATAGATAGATAGATAGATAGATAGACACACACACACACACACCAAAGCCCCACTGTTATTCTTCTGTGTGACAATAAAGGTACTGATGACGTTACAGATTTCCTGTCTAATTGACTCCTTGTTGTATGTGGCAGCACAGTGCTTCTCATTAACAAGTGTCTGGGCGATTGACGGTATAAGCTCATTTATCTGACCCTGAGGGTATGGCCTCAAACAATCTGTATTTTCCTTTCACTGTGGCTACTGTCTGTCTACGACATGGATAAAGTACATTTGTTTTCAACAAAACGCTTTTCAGTTTCACAAAAAGGCTTCTGGTTCTCTAAGCTGCACTCCCATCTCAATATTATTATAAGCATATTATAGAGGTGGTGCAATTGTATGCAAAGTGAATGCACAGTTGCAATTGGACACAAACAGACTCTGGCAGTGCAAATTGAGGGCAAAACAAGTCTGCACAAGTTTCAACTTGAGTTAAAAAATTAATGCTGGCAAGAAATGTTTGTGTCGTACACATGCACAAGGAGTCACATGCATTCTCGAGAGCCACAGGTGGCACGGTGTAATGTACATCCTAAACCAGGTACATCCCATGGTACAGTGCTTTGCCTTAAATAGATGTGTTAATTAGAGTAATGTGACACAAGACCTGTCAGTAATGGCATTTAGTAGGGATGACTGAAGTGTCTGAAATCTCAATTCACATTTCACTATAAAGCAGGTCATGGAGGTTATATTATACAGGGAACAGTTAATGAGTAAGTGAAGGAGTCATCAGAGACACAGCCCATACATAACAGTGGTATAAGCCTAAAACCTGAAGATTTAGATGATGATTTTTTACAGTTGCACCAAGAGACATTTCTGAACACTATGCTAGAATGGTGCTACACCCTGGTTAACATATACACATCTGTAATCACGTTGCTATTTTATACAGCGTTATCAGTCATTCATTAACTGATGTATATGTACAGTTAGATTTGTTGATGAATACATTAGTAAACACAAACACAATGTGTGTGTGTGTAGCTAAAGAAGTTTACACCTGTATTACAAACATTTATGTAGCGTTCAGAAATGTTTTATATTAGTTATAAATAGGTGAATGAAAGAATGAATGGACATCTGGGCTGCCATACAAAAAATATGCAATTAATTCACTTTGTTTTTCACTCAATCGAAACCTTACTCAGGCAAAAAATAGAATAAGTGCATACCTTAATTGTATAAATTGTATTTTCATTTGTGACCGACACGCCAATAATACATCATTGTGATTGTGTTGTTGGTGGCGGTGCTTGACTAATAAGAGTTTATGTCAGTATTTCTGTGTGTTTGTGTATGTGTGTGTTTATTGCCTGTGCCCCTATTAATCAGAACCTATCACTTGTGCCTAATGGAGATAGATTATCAAGCAGAGAGACGTGACTGTCCCCTGAGAATGCCTGCACTTTCTGTGTGTGTGTGTGTGTGTGTGTGTGTGTGTATGTGTGTGTTGTGTGTGTGTGTGTGTGTGTGTGTGTGTGTTATAGAAAGATGGGGACATCTGTGTGCATGTACATTAACTTTGCATGTGTGGTCAACAGCTGTTTAGTTTGAATTTGACCATCAGCATTAAAATTCACATCACCAGCATGTGCAGTACATGGTCTCTGATGTTTCTGAGGTGACGGCAGAATGGTCCTTGATATGAAGATGACAGTGGTGAAGTTGCTACCAGCTAATATATACACATTAAATTGATATGGAGATAACTGACATCACAAGTACTGCATTAAAATCAAACTGTACTAACTTCTTAACTTTTGTCAGGTCATGTCTGTACATTGATATCTTTCTTTAGATAGGTTCTGACTTCTTCGCTGGCATGACTATGATTACATAAGCTATTAATAGTTAGACATGATTAATTCCAGTGTTCAGCTCCAGAGCACCTCGAGACATGTTTACCCATATTTGTGTTGGATGTGGGCAGATGGAGGTCAGCATTGCCAGCTCTTCTCCTATATTCATGAGTCCTGCTATATTGCTATAATTCAACCATATTGAATTGGAGTTAGAATGACCTACAGCTTTTACAAATAGCCATCTGATCTGCTGGAAGCTCTTCGTGCCTACTTGTATTCTCTGATGCTGTTGTCCATCAGGTTAAAGATTCTTCCAAAAGCATATGTAAGTGTATCTTATTATACCATTTTGGTTTTAGGGCCTGCAACTTTACTGGTTCAGTCTCGCTACTCTCATAGCATTGTTTCCAGATGCAACCTGCAGCTGTTTTCAGCAAAAAAAAAAAACTACAGACTAGCTGGTGAACACAGTGGAGCATTTAAAATCTAAACAAATAGATCTGTCTCTCAGGAGTTGGTAGAGAACAAAACAGAGCTAACAGGTTTGTGAATATTGGACCTACATTCAGGAAGTAGCCAGAAGCAAAACACCAAATGAGTGGTTTTGTTAATGCATTTACCTTAAAGTCTTGAAGATGATAACATATCAGTGGTGCCCAAATAACTGTAGGTTTGCTGAATAATTGAGCGTTCTGGAAACTTTGATTTGTGAACTGTGATATCCTGACATTTTTGTATTCCTCAGGCTTTTCCTTTTTGGGTTACATCTTGAAACAATTAATTATTTTAAACACCTGATCTGATTTTGTCAGACATTAACCTGTCAAAAAAAAAAAGTTCAGTTTTTTTTCTTTTGACAGTTGTTTCATGCAGTGTTTAAAACTTGCTGGCACAGCTGTGGTTCACACCATTTTGATTCTGCAGATTATTATGAACACACTGAAAGGTGAAATGCAGGAAAGTAAAAAAGTAAAACGTAGGAAAGTAGAAAGTCAACATTATAATTGCTTCAAAAAATGAACTAATAGGTGACACAAAGCAAACCATATACACTGGAACAAAGTCCTTATCACACCTCCTCTAGTGTCCCCAACACAACACATTGTCGATTGATCTCCATAAATCCTGGATAGCTACTGTTTTTCTGGCAGCTTGTTGAGGTCAACAAGTTTGGTGTATGTTTGTATCTGTAGAGGCTATCACACTCTTCTGTCTTTGCTGTTCTCTCTGTGGGGTCATCAAACACTTCTCCATAATCTCCCCAGAGACCTTGATGTATGTAGTGTCTGTATGTGTGTGTGCGTTCGTTGATGCAGGACCCCTGTCTGAGCTAGCCAAAAGATAGCATGGTTTTCTCTTTGACCTCCCTTGTACCCTTCCCTCAGGGGTAAACGATCCAATCAGAGGATAAGCCTATTTCCAGACCCTCCCCCTGGGAGCCAGAAAGATCCAATCGGATAAGGGTTCATCTCAGATCAGAATCAACAGGGGAGGTGGATGAGGGCCCACACAGACACACAGCCATTAAAAAATAGACAGAAAAGAAACAGACAAACACACAAACACAGAAATGTCTACACAAAGAATGTGAAGAATACTTTAAACATGTTACTTCTCATATAATGAGTGAATGATCCGCTATGCCTTCTGTAAACACACTCAACATGAGGGGGCTTACTTTGTGTATGAGATATCAGACAAGGATAGAGTGGGCTCCTGTTTCTCTGCATCTGACTGCAGCAGAACCCCTCTGTGATAATTCTAAGCAAGTGCCTCAGCAAGTGGGATAGCATACCCACTAAAATGACAGAAATAAGAAAACGCTCAGCCTGATTAAAACAAACAAAAATAAAACGCAGCAGTCTTGGCTGGAGCATACAAACAGAGAGGAGGGTAAATATTGTGGGCCTGATGCTTTAATACCTGGGCCTCACTTTAATCTCCATTTCTGTCATTTGGTGGGTATGCTGTCCCGCACTGCTGGGAAATATCTGAAAATTCTGCTGGCTGAAAACCTTATCTGATATCTCGCTCGCGCCCTGTTTACAAAGCGCAGCAATCATCCCTTGTGTCTTATGTTCATCTTAATTGTCTGTTACAATAACAAACGACCATATCCCTCCCGTGTTGACTGGTGGCGGAAGAAGCTCTGAAACAAACTTGCTCTGGTGTGAAGGAAGCTGAAGGTCGAAAAACCATCTTCTCTTTAGCTTCCATTCAACGCTGCTACCGACCGCTAAAACCATCCGGGATCTTCTGAAGTTGGTCGGCGGGCCTGGTGGCCTCTCCACGGGCAAACGCCCGAAGCGGTAGCTGTCGGGATTTATGGAGATCAATCGTTGGATGCCTGAAGGGGTAATGGAATATGAGGACTGGCACGTGTTCTGGACCGTTTTGAAACGGTGGCGTTGACTCTGCGTTTGCTTTTGCATTTCACTGCCGTGTCGTTCATGTCGATCAGGCTGCTGCGTGGCTAACTGATCGAAAAGGCGAACACGACGGGTTAATCGTCTGTCCGGGTCGGTGTTTAAATTGGTGTTCGGGCCTCTTGAAAACTCGGGCTCTAAATAAAGGATATCACGGTTCACAAATCAGGCTGTCGTGGCAAACCCGGTTAACTAACGCCAATCTTCCGTGTGCATGCTCATTGATGTTTGCTAACCACTCTGATGGTCCAATGTTTCTGTTGGCGTTCTCTCCAACTCTGTTCAGATATTGTTGGGCCACCAAATGCTCACTATTTTTTTGCTGGCAACTGCAGACCGCATCAGTAGCGAGGACAGGCTCAATGGCACGAGCTAAAACCAAAATGTTCGACCATGCTGAGCAACCTGATGGTTTAACGGCGCATCCGAAAAATACAGAAAGTGAGCACGGCTCGGCTGACTTCTGAAAGCTGTGGGTCGTTCTAACTCAATTCGTATGGGCGAATTATAACAGCTGCGAGACTCGAAGAGCGGCAATGCTGACCTCTGCCATCGCCTGACCGTGAACGGCATGCTCGGTGCTCTGCTGAATGTCGTGATGCAACTGTTGGCAGCAATCATGAATAAATGCCGGCGAAACAACTCTGAAAAGACATCGGCAGGCGCCGACGACAGAGATTAGTACGGTTGTTTTAATGCGGCTGCCGGTGATTCTTCCTATCGGTATTATATTGTGGTATTTTCTGCTGGTATCCGAAATACAGGCTCGAGGAAGCCGTCGGGGCCATGCTGCGCAGTGCTGATGGCGATGGTCAGGCCAGCAAGCGCTGTTGACCACATCTGAACAATACACAATGTTTAAATCTTTCTGTTACCACACACACACACACACACGGCATGTTTGGAACAGTATGTTTTGCTGGCTCTGGTCATCCGTGACCAGCGGGGTTGGAGGACAGGAGGGGTGAGGCAAGCTCAGAAGGGTGACAGGCGGATGGTCAGTGAAAGTGGAAGGAACAGTGAGGAGAACACAGACTGAAAGGCTGTGAAAGGATGCAAAAAGTGACAATAAGTGAATGGGACGATTCAGCCTAAATACCGGTTGATGTTGATGACAGTAACGAAAGCCTGTTAATAATGATTTCAGCCGTGACAGGAAAAGAAGCGAATTTCAACAAATTTCGGTCTCTCTATAATTTACTATGCTGAATAAAATTTCTGTTGGGAGCTTTTCCATCTTTCCATCAAAGAATTGCAGATCTACCTGGAATCAGTAGGATTAGGGTGAAGTAGAGAATTTATTTTGTTACAACACAGATGTTTTAGAATAATATAAAAGTGTGGCTGCTATACATTGAGCGTTAATGTGTGTTTGCATGGCTGTGTGTGTTTTTCTGCATCGCTAAGGGCAACAAATGTCCTTTATCACTGTCAAAATGCCAAATCAGTTATCAACACCCCCCTGCCTGCTGCTGTGACATCTATGCCCACACATACATGCACACGCACTCACACACTCACACACACACAGCACAGCGTACACACAGACACACACACACAAAACAAGTCAGCAGGCAGACAGTATTACTCACACAAACAAAACCAGCTGAACTCACACTGTGTACATTTTATTAAGGCAGAAGTGAAGAATTTGGCATTTGAATAAAATGGATCATTTGTTGTAAATGGTTTGTGTGTGTGTGTGTGTTTGTAGACTTATGGCTCTGTTTACATGTGTGTACTGTAAAGCATTAATGCTTTTGGCATTTCTTCACCAGGAGCTAAAAACTGCTCTCCGGTATAAATGTAGATTTTCACCTCTGTGACATACAAACACTCACTCAGCTGTATTGACTGGTGTCTTACTTTGAGAGCCTGAGGCAGTTGAGTGCGTTGGATTTTTTTTTTTTTTTTTTTGAATCTCTGTAGCAATTTATAATGGCTACATTGGACACTGATGCAATGAATTAATTAGCAGTACCAAATGAAAGGGAACTGTCCTGAGATTAGTCAGATTTAAAACAAAAAAGAAAAAAAAGACATGGAAAATCCCTCACAGGCTCACAAAAGGATATGCATACAGTATAAGCATATCATCACTGAATTCTGGTCGCAGTTTTGTGTTAAGAAACTGCTGCAGTTTTCTAACACAAACCAGGGCTGCACAACCTTAAATACACTAGAAAATAAACTTAACACTTACAAAATGCACATACCTTAATTTAATCAGTTGTACACTTGCGTTCGTCAGAGTGGCTATCTGAGCAATAGGAACCACAGGCTGGAAGAAAAGCGATGTCTCTGCAGCGTAGCTTTGGTGCAGTGGTTTAATTAGTTTCGTACTACAGTAGTAATGATAGAGCCTCAAAAGGACACTGTGACATGAGGATATTCAGGAAACTAGAGGAGAGGAGAGTTTGTGTGTGTTTTTGTCCTTGAGTCTCACCATCTATCAATTTAACATTGTCCTAGACACTATCATTGTGTTGCTAGTCCTCTTCATCTCTTGCCCTCTTTGGGTTTTGTTGTTTTACTTAAAGATTTAACTGAAAAATGTATTTATGCTGGTACACAAACACACACACACACTCACTCACTGGAAAGGTCTGTAATGAAGGGTCGTCACTTCTTCACTATCATACACACGTTCTCTCCTATTTCTTGGCAAACCTCCACATACACACACAAACAAGAGAATCTCTTTTCTGTCTTACTGTAACAAGCAGTGAAGCTATTAGAGAGTATTTGTTCATAAATTCTACTAGTCCCAGTTGTATGATCATTAAAGTGAAGTAAATGTAATAATGTAAGTAATGTTATAATGGATTATAAATAATGTAATAAGCAAAACACAAAAGCCCTATCCCTGATTTAAAAAAAAAAAAAAAAAGGAGTATTCACCAAAGCACAGCAGCATCTAATCTGTGTTCAAGCCCGGTAAAGAGGAGGAGGTTCATGGAGCCTGGTTGGACAGCATGTCCTGCAGATAAAGTGCAAATGCAGCTTTAAGTCCTATCAGTCTGTGGTTAAAAAAAAAAACAAAACAACTATATATGAAATGTGAAAAAATGCTGTAAAGTAAAGATGCTTTCAGAAACGATGCAAAAAACAGGTAATTTTAAAAAAATCTAATCGATATTAAGTGTGACCAGCCCTTGCCTTTAAAAAAGTATCAATACACTTGAACACAGTTTTTCAAGGTACTTGGTGGATAGGTTGTTCCAAGCGTCTCTGAGAACTTGCCATGTGTCCCCTGTCTTCTGTCTCTTCATATAATCCCAGACTGTCTCCATGATGATGAGATCAGGGCTCCTTGGGGGCTATACCATCTGTTGCAGGACTCCTTATTCCTCTTGTCCCTGAAGATAGCTCTTTATGACTATGGCTGTACATTTGGAGTCATCACGCAGCAGAATAAATTAGGGACAGATCAGATGCCTCCCTCATGGTATCATGTGATGGATAAGAATCTAAAACCTTTGCACGATGCTGTACATTACACCTCACGGAAGATAAGGTTAAAATGTCTTACAGGGCAGATTGTATGTTACAGGCTCACCTTACACATTGCACATTAGCAAAGGTTAAAATCCAACTACTGCAGTTTCATCTCATTAATCCCTGTTGTCTGCACTTACTGTACATGGCCCCATTATGTCTTCTGTGACTTCTCTCCTTCATCTATGATGCTCTTTAAGAACATTCGTGCTGAATATTCCTCCACTGCTTCTACAAAAACAAGACAAATTAGTAGATTTTTTTTTTTTTTTAAGAGCCTGAAATGAACTTTGCATGGTTATGGATTAATAAATTAAGTTCCTTTGACATTTTGCAGAAGACCCTTCCGGCTTTGAGAATTATTTCTTCAGTACGCCATGGTATTATTGAAAGCTTTCCATCAAGTTTTTAATATCTTCTTTCATCATAAATGTATGTGTTTGATGTGGGTACATTAATGAATCGGAATGTACTTCGTTATTCTAGTGATGCAAAATCAATGTAATACGAGGCTGAATATTTAGCCGGCTAGTGAGCTGTGAAGATTTGGAAACTCCACAGTCAAACACACATACACCTTTTCTTCTTCTCCCTCTCTTCCTGCACTCACAAGCACAAGCAAAGGATTTCTGTCTTCCATACATGTATAATTATTAAGCATGGTGGGTCCTGGTCTCTGTGATCATAGCGGTGATTAATTCATACTCTTCATTGCTGTGTGTGCGTGCGTGTCTTCAGTGCATACATTTGTGTAAATTGTTAGAGCATTATACTATAGCAAGTTGGGTTTCGCAAGGGTTATTTTTTCCTTTTTCACATTCATGGAAAACGGTCTCGCTTAGTTGTAAAACAAATGGAAAAAACAAATTAGTTCCATAGTAGTGGTGTGTAATAGCAAATGAGGCAGATTCATGATAATGGCCGAAACAGCTGATAGCAAAAGTACATTCTATGATTTAATATATAGGTCAGATTGGGGCTCATTAGTGGTTCATACCAAGTGCCTTAACTCTGCAGGGAATGGTAATAATGGAGTACATGTTTATGGATGAGATTTGCTGCATGTATGTTCTATGTAGCTGCAGCATGTCATGGGCTGGTGTCCAGCTGCTCACACAAATGTGACACTGGTAAATTAATGACGGCGTGATACAGCTGGGGTGTTGCGGTGGTAAATAAATTAGGCCTTACGAGCGGGCTTCCTCAGAGATTTCAGACTTCAGAAGGAAGGGAAGAAGAAAGGGACAGAGGCGGGGAGGAGCGAAAGCAATTGAGGAGGAGTGGAACACACTGAGATAAATGAGCAGGAACAATTTTAAGATTTTTTTTCCTCTTCTTTCTTCCTCTCTCTGTCTCCTCTTTCTTCTCCTCCTCTTCTCTATCCCTTCTAGTTTTTCCTCACTCTTCGTCTTTCTCCTTTTCCTTGTCAGTCCCACCCCCACCCCATCCACCCCTCGCTTCTAATGCTATTCTGTCTGCCCCAGCCTGCACTCAGAGTCTGTCAGTTCTCCTTTGAGAAACCAGGAGGTGAAAAGTGGGAGGGAGACAAATCGGGAAGAGAAAACAAGAGATGCAGATGGAAGATGATGGCTCTCGGAATATAGATATAATTTCAATATTAAGATGGGATACGATTTCAATAATAGAATTTGACCTCAGATCTCTTCCTCCCTGCCTCTCCCACAGTGAGCCTCGCTGTCATGTTGTATTTTCACTGGGACGGGTCAAACTGGGGGCTGATCCCTCTTGCTCCTCTGAGGATGTGCACAAACAACGTAATCTGACATCATGCAACCTCTTGAACACTTGGAAATTCAGATGAAGATGCCTACAGCTTAGAAAGTCAGTTCTTTCCTGTGAGAGTTGATCCTGACTGTCTGCCAGAGGAATAAAAATCACTGCTGGGTTGTGCACACACAGTCAAGGTGACTTACACCTTCTGAAACACCTTGATGCACACAGGCACGCACATACACACACTACACTGTCTTCTGAATACTTCCAGGATGGTCAGTGTATTTGAAAAGTGGTTTGACTCATGTGGTGAGACTGCTCCTCATTTACAATTGCTGCTCTCCATATCACTGCATGACAGAATTCCTCTTCTTTTTCACTGATGTTTCAACACAGTTTCTCCTCTCTTGACATTCTAATTCATTGGTCTCTAGTTTTTGACAACCTCATCTGCAGGTGTAACCTGGCACTCATGGAGTGAAAAGCTGGGACTAATTTAAAATAAGTTGTGCTGGAATGGTCACTGTGGTCAAGTTACCATTGCCCCCCTCCATTCTGTTGTTCAGCACATTTAAACAAAGAGCACACAAGGACTTGAGCATGCAGACTAGTTAATAACTAGCTCAGACATTTTAGATCATTTCAGCATACTGACATCAATTACATCTGTTAATGAAATAACCAAACATTCATTTGACCCAAACACTCTGTTTAGGCTCTTTTTTGTGGTTTAACTAATTATGAAGTATCAGTGATTTGTTTGTACAGGCCCCCCTCTTCAAAAGGCGGGCGTATAAACTTAGTTGAATTCAATTTTGAAGATGAGGTGCAGGTCAGTACAGGTGTGCTTTATTGAAGACGGCATATGGCTGCTTAACGCGGATGGAGACCTCCAAACGATCTCCAGTCTCTGCTTCAAAGCTCCAGCATGTAACAGGAGAAGGTAAGACAGGAAACGTCAACTTGAAAACGATGGTAGCTGGACGTATTATTAACCTTTGCTTACATAAGCTAGTTTCGTGTTAGCTAACGTTAGCTAGCTAGTTAACTGTTAGCGTCAGCTAGCTAGCGCGAGCTATCGTGTGGTTTGAGACATGGTGTCAAAATAGGTAAGCTGGGCAGCTACGACCATAGCTGTTAAAGTTGGCAAGCTAGCGGTAGTATACCAATATTGTTTTATTCTTTGTGGAAATGTTACTAGCTAGCCACGCTTTCCCGTGGTGCAAGCTAGCTCGCTAGTTGTTTCAGGAACAATACGACGTCAGTGCTGCACCTGATGCGTTTGCTGCAACGTCTGTGTGAGATTTTTGCGTGGTTTGTGTGTGTGTGTGTCTGAGAGAGAGAGAGAGAGAGAGAGAGAGGGAGAGAGAGAGAGAGAGAGAGAGAGAGAGAGAGAGAGAATACGTTTGACTCAATTGATTATCGTTTGTGTTTTCTCATGTACGTCTCAGGACCTCTGCAGTCCACTGAGAGAGAAACAATGTTCTCCCAAGATTTTGAAGCGGGTTACTCCCAGACAAATGCCTCAAAACTTCATGGTAAAGTGAAAATACATAAATAAATAAAAATTATTGGAGACTAACTAATCCATGAACACTACTGAAAACCCTTTTTAAAATATGTAATGTGTAATTATTTGGTAAAAGTTGGTTTGGTACAGGGAACATGATTGTGAAATACATTGTACACAATGTTATACACGTTTAAAGTGTTGGAAATATAAAATTATACATGGCTAATTTGATATTTTTGCTTGTAGCCACTTTTAACAAAAGCGATACTGAGCCCAGAATTTGGGTGGTATTTTTCAACCCACTTTTTGGTAGCTTTAACTCAGCAACGTATTCATTTCTATGCATTTTTGGGTAGAAAAAATAACCCTGCTGGGTTTTAACAACCAATGGCTTGGTCGGTTTTAGACGCAGCACTGGGTTACTAAAGTAACCCAAACTGGGTTATTCTTAACCCAGCAGCTTTTTAAGCATGATCTCTGAGTTTCCTTATGTCCTTATATTCCTCATGTTTTTTCCACAGATGACATCTGCAATCAGCCTGAAGCACAAGCTACTGTTTTGTCAGGTAAAGCAAACAACAAACCACACATTGGATGTTGTTATTCTGCCCTCCATGAGTCCTTTGTCCACCATTTGGCCAATCCTTACAGGAACCATATACAGTAAGCTGCAGACTTAATAAACTTTTATTGTAGGTAAATATAATGGTATTTTGGATCTTTTTAAGCTGTAGTTCGTTAACAAAACAAAGCAAAACAATCAAACGAACAAACAAAAAATACCTGAGCAAACACTTCATTTAATATATATTTTTTAAAATATACGGAAATACCCCTGTACCTCTAAATTGCCTCATTTATGGTATTTTCATCCTAAAGCATCTTATTTAACCAATTTAATCTCCCTCTACACTAACAAAAAGAATAATTAAGCATGGAATGTATTATTGATCACATTCTGTGTGTTATGTAGGCAGAAGATGCAATCCATTATACTGCAGGACTGCGCTGAAAATGTAATGTTACCCACCACCAGTAACTCTTACCTTATAGCTGAATTTCCATTACTTGGATTGCATTATCCATTCAGGTCATAAAGAAAAAGTTTTTACAAGGACGAAATGAAGAGGCACTTGAGAAAACATGCACTTTATAGTCTGTTCTGTTTGTTTGAGAGAAACATGCATTACACTATAAACAAGTATTTTCTGGAGCTCTACATTTACATACTGGTAGTTCATTTTTCAATGGTATGAGGGGTTAGTGACTTTACAGTGACCTTAATATATTTTCATTTCTTTATTTAACTTGTAATATCACTAAAATGGGTAATGCTAACCCTGTACATACTCTATCTATGATAACAAATGACAACAGCTTTTTCTGCCACTTCTGCATCTAGCTTTATCTTTTTAATGATATATCTAGTACCACATATAATAACATACTGTACTTTCTGTTGTAGCAACTCAACAATGGGTTTATGGTATCTTATCAAATAGATTTTTAAGGACCTGTGTAAACTATAAAGTAGTATTTCTGGATGGCATTTATGTTGACCACCACCGGTAATATTCAGAGGATCTCCATGTAAAGATATGTGAAGATATTTGTTTGCTTTTCGGCTATCACAGGTAGTGACGCGAGTTTGACTGGAACATTCAGAACATACCCTCACCAGGAACACCTTGCTGTAAAAATATAGGCTGGGACATTATCGGCTAATTATGCCAGTTTATCACTGTTTAAAACCAGTGTCCATGTTGTCCTCTTTCATCCTTTCATCCCACTTGTCCATTGACTCCCAAAGCAGGAGCCAAGAATTTCCCTCTAACTGGAGCAGAAAATTCTAGCTGTCTGCCTTATAGCCCTTATCCCCCCTACCTGGCACTCTCAAACCTGCACACACTCTTCTTTTGCCCTTGCCTTTAGAGCTGAAAATAGTGTGCGTGTCTGTGTACATATAAGTCAGCATGGCAAGCATTTAAAAAGGAGTGTGTAAGAGAGAGGGGAAGGAACAGGACATATGGCTGTGAATTCCCTGAGATCCCACCTAAAACACTGTAGTAGTCAAAGCATAAATCACCCAGATTGCTGAAACACACAGGATAGCTCTCTGCTTACGTTTATGCGTATGTGTGTGTGTGCACGCACACGCGCCTGCACATGCGCGCACACACAGACACAGACACACACACCTGAGCACAAGCCTGCGAGTATCCCCGCGAGCACACTTCGGTCAGTGCGATGATCACACACATTCATTTGCATTTACGTGCCTGCACACTTGTAGGGACATTCTGTGTGTGTTCCCATGTACTCATGTGTTTGCGTGATTTGCATACCACTGTACCATAATGGGGCTGCTCTACAAATCCTGGCCTCTAGCTCTAGTCCACCCTACCCCCTCTTTCTCCCTCTGTCTCTTTTTCAGGTTCAGCGCAGGTTCTCTAATGCTATCACTCTAACCATATGGTGGAAGCATCAGTTAAATTGCTGCTGTTTCAGCGCTGCCTGGCCTGCGTACAGATCAAAAACCCACATACACACAGCTGTACTACCCCCACACACACACACAAACACACACATGCTCACACATGCACATACTCTGACTGGCCTGTGTACAGATCCAAACAAAGCCATATGGCCCATCTCTTTCTTCATTTACTGTATGTAACCCCGGCGCAGCTGAAGGACAAGAGGAACTAGCAACACCTGTGTTTGTGGGCTACACAGGAAGAGGGATAAAGTAAAGTGATGCATGCAGGGTAGCCTCGATCCCGGGCCTACTGTTGCCCAAAGCTACGTACACTCTGCTGCCAGCTACACAGGATGAGAGAAGAATGTAGGAGATTAAATTAGGAGATTAAATTAAATTCAGACCATCAGTTAGTAGCAGATGCATTTTGAAAAATAGCTATCTCATGGTTTCATAAAAGGTCAGAGCTGTACCCTGAGAGGCCAGAGTTTATCCAAGAGAGGACAGAACAACATCACTTCTAACTTCCTTATCTAATGCCCGCGTATGTGTGTTTATGCCTGTGTGTGCGCCCTGCATGTGTGTCTGTTTTGTGGGAACATGACTGTGGATGTTTCCTCTCCTCCTAGCCATTAGAAGGGGCTCATATAACCAGCCTCTGGGCCTCAGAGAGACGCACTCTCTATAAATACACACCACTTAAGGGCCTGTGGGGGACTTGGTACACACACATACACACACAGACACGCTCCACACAAGCAGTAGTTCCATGTCTCCCTATTAAGCCTTCAAATGGATGTTTATGCTTTTGCTTAATAGGAGCAGGCCTCAAAACTGTATGCTTCAAAATTCAGCAAGGTCAAAAAAACAAAACTTTATGCTGAGCAGTAAATACATTCTACCTCCCTAATGCCCCTCTTATTGCTTACCTTAACTTTTTCATACCGTACTCATGTGTGGCTTTGATTAACTAAATGAATAAAATTTGTCATTCATAGTGGGCTTAGGGGAGCGGAAGGTGGCATTTTTAGAGTTCAACATTTTTTAAAATAAGGTTAGTTGCTGCTCTCTTCATACATCACTGTGTGCCTTTAGAACATTTTGCTAGGAAGGAGATAAAACTGTGGAACAGATGTCCCTGTTGTCCTGCTGTTCTGCCCTGTGTGTGTGTGTGTACTCTATGTGTATGGATGTGTGTGAGTGTACAAATCCTTTGCCATTAGTATTTTACTCTTTTAGCACCTTGTTTTGGCAGCATGTTCACAACTTTTATCCAGTACCTTGGTAATGGCCAGAGCGGTATTAGACTCACACATGCACATACACACAGACTAGTATATGAGCAAACACACAGTTATCTTACACACACTTTAAAGCTGAGTCCTTCCTCATGTCGGCGGTCTCAGAGGTCGCCCTCTCACTGGGCCCCGGCATCCCAGCCCCATTTCTACATCAGAATGTCAAGCCTGTTCATTTTTCTGTCTGCCCACTTAGTGCATCCCAGTAGAGTTTCTGTCTGTCATGTTCGTCGCCAGTCGATAGTCTGCTAGTCTATCTCATCAAAGCCCGCTTTTCCTATTAGACGCACCATCTGTCTATCTGTCTGTCTGTTCAAACTGTCATCCATCTGTTTGTCCACGACATGCATGCCAGTCTCACGTCTTCTCCTGTCCATCTTCCCTGTCTTTCCACAGTTATCAGTCTTTTGTTAAC